>PVKN010007752.1:0-26237 GCA_004027915.1 Capromys pilorides
GTTTAAGCATAACCTTTTTTTTTGGGGGGGGGGGCAAGACTGGGGTTCAAACTCATGACCTTGTACTTGGCAGGCAGGCACTTATGCCATGGAGCTATCTCCCTAGCCCTAGCCCTAAGTATAACTTTTTTAAACTTAAGTGTAATTGATAGTAAGGGTGAGAAAGTTTTTTTTGTTTGTTTGTTTTTTGCTTTTCGTTTGTTTTGGGGAAGGGTTTTGAGACACAGTCTTACTTAGATCACCCTTGAACTCACCATGCATCCCAGGCTGGCCTTGAACTCAAAGTGATCCTCTTGCCTCAGCCTCCCAAATGCTGAAATTACAGTGGCCCGTAACTTTCCACATCTGACTGAAAGCTTTTAAGAGTATAATTTTTTTATACTATCAACCAAGTCTAGTCTTCTTACATCTTTCTCATTTACTGATTGACTGGTATTTCTGGTACTGGGGACTGAACCCATGGTCTTCATACTGAGCTACATTCCCAGACCTATTTTTATATTTTAGGATAGGATCTTGCTAAGTACCCAAGTTGCCCAAAGTGGGCCTGACTTTGTGATCCTCCTGCCTCAGGCTCTTGAAGTGCAGACATTATAGGCATGTGTCCCCACATATTACTTCCTACAGAGTTAAATGATTATTTAAAAAACAAATAAAAACCCTTTCAATAGAGATATAGTTGCTGGGCTGGGGAGATAGCTCAGTAGAATAAGTGCTTGCCTAGAAAACACAAGGGCCTGTGTTCAATCCCTGGTTTTGCTTTAAGAGATTAGCCAGGCGGGTGGTGTGTGACTAGCACTTGGGAGGCAGGAGGACCGTCAGGAATTCGAGGCTAGCCTACACCATATCATAGTGAATTCAAGGCCAACCTGCACTACACAGCAAGACTCTGAACAACACAGAAGAGAGCCTGAGAAAAAGGGCAGATGCTGAGCTGCTTTTTCCAACTTCACCTCATTTTCCACGAGGCCTCTTAAGTGGGACCTTGCAGTATCAGTTCCTACTTAAGCTTCCACGGCTTCCAGTCAGATCTAGATCACACCGCAAGCTCCTCCGCACTGGCTTTGCAGACCCTGACCTTGCCGCCTGCACCTCTCCTGCTCCCACAGCCTCGTAGACTCTTCTTGGCATCAGAAGCCGATCTCAACCCCTCCTCCCACCCACGGCTCTCCGAGCCCCTCAGCACCCACTTGCCGGCACCTACCCTCCTCCTGGCCCCCCAAAGGCTTACCAGGCTATCTCCTTTTGTGTGTCTCGCCTACCACCCCAGTAAAGTAAAGTGCTGCAGGAACAGGGACAGCCCATCTTGCCCACTGCCATACTGTTTAAAAGACAGCTGCCACACAAGGGGTGCTATTTGGAGAACAAAGATACAGATGCTCGAGTCTGAGAGGCAAGAGTTAGGAACAGAGAAAGCTCAGCAGGCTGAGCGGGCTTCCTGTGAACTGCAACGATTACAGGTATGTGATTCTCTTCTCTCCAATATTGACAGCTATTGTCACTTTGGCAATATGTAGACATCAGGGTGTGCTCCCGTGAACTGCAGGCACCACTGACCATTCTCACTAGGTGGCCAACTTTTCTTTTTTTTGGTGCTGGGAATAGAACTCAGGACCTTGTACTTGCTAGGCAGGTGCTTATGCCGCTGAGCTATCTCCCAAGCCCCTTAGTGGCAGAATCTTACGGCACCACTGTCACACGTACAGTCAGTCACTGACTGGGATGCTGTTATGCAGAGCGTGAGTGCACATGTGTGTACATGTAATATACATGTGTGTGAGCACATACATACACACGCACATCCAAAGTATCTCCTTCTAAGTGCCGGGTGTGGTGGTGCAGCCTGTAATCCTAGCACTTGGGAGGCTGAGGCAGGAGGATCAATGTGAGTTTGAGACCAGCCTGGGCTACAAAAGTAAGCTCAAGGTCAGCTTGAACTGCATAGTGAGACCCTATCTCAAAAAGACAAAAACAAAAACAAAAACAAAGGGGCCGGCGAGATGGTTCAGTGGTCTAAGGCGCCTGCTTGGAGGGCTCAGGCGACTGCGGGGACTGCAGTTCGATCCCCGGCACCACATGCTGCGCCAGCGCCACCACCAGGGCAGGCTGAGCCAGCCACAAAATGAATAAATAAAGAAACAAACAAACACAACAAGCAAACAAATAAATAAATAAATAAAATTTAAAAAAAAAAAAACAAAAACAAAAAAAAAAACACACCAAGTATCCCCATCTCTCTTGCTTTAAACAAACTTGATACAACCTTAGTGAACACAGTGATTCCAGAGCTGGAGCACATGGGCCCTTTTTTGGACAGAAAAGGGAACACAGAATGCTCACTGTACAATTTTTAACAACATATAAAAGCTGAAGGACAATCTGCGCAATTATCAATTCACAAAGGAAAACGAGGGGGCAAAGAATGATTTCTCTTTTCCTTCACAAATCTAGACGACAGCAGAGAACCCACCTGTGATGCTCTGAACACTGTCACCATAGAAACATGCTCAGGTAATTTACAGTACTCCCAGAAAACACAGGGCTCCATGCTTGTCTCCCTATTCAGACTACTGCGGGGAAAACTACCTGTACAGGTTAGAGTAAGAGCCAGCTACCGTACACCAAGAGCCCAGCGGCGACATGTGTTGGTGGTTCTGGCACACGTATCACAGGAAGCTGAGAGTTTGACAGCTGGATCAGAGAAACAGGAACTAAAGACAAACATTATTTTTTGTTTCATTTTATAATCCTGCACCCTTGCCCTGGGAACACAAGGAAACTGCTTAATGCAGTGAGAAAATGGAGGCCTGAAGACATGAAAGGATTTTTCAGTTATGGCTACTGCCCAGGGCCAAGCGCACGTCTGGGGCAAAGCTGGCAACAGACCCTAAACTCCCTGCAGACCCTTCAGGCCCTCCCTTCCTCAGCAACTTTTTCCTTCTTCCTCCCTCACAGCTTCCCCTTCACCTCGCTTCTTCTCTGCTTGAACACGTCCCTCCTGTTTGCCTGTGTTGCTGGCATCAGTTAGGACGGGCAGGCTGGGTCATCTCTAGGCTAGCTTTCTTTAAAATCTACCTGAACATGAAAAGGAATGCCTCCCACTTCTTACTCAGTGACTTCCATGTCTTGGTCATCAGAAGATTCATCCTCTCCAAAGACATTTTCAGGATCTGGTTTCCGAATAAGAAAAAACAGAACTGTTCCCACAAGGCTAATCACTGTTAGAGCAATAAACACTGTTCTTCGGTCACTCTCTAGAGAGAAAAAAGAAAAAAATAGCACTGACCAGACAATTTCTGAATAATAATAATCATTATTATTTGTTTTTTTTGTTTGTTTTGGTGGTACCAGGGATGGAACTGAGGACCTTGTGCTTACCAGGCAAGCACTTATTCCACTGAGCTATCTTCCTGGCCCTGGGGTTTCTTTTGAGATAGGGTCTCACTATGTAGCTGAGGCTGACCTTGAGCTCACTATGGAGCCCAAGTTGGTGTGGAACTTACAGCGATGCTCCTCCGTCAGCTTCAGAGTGCTGGGATTACAGGGCTACCACACTCACCCTGACTTAGTACATATTGAAGGTTGTTTTTAAGTGGTAAAACACGACCTCATTAAATGTTTTATATTTATTTATTTATCTTTTTGAGACAGGGTCTCACTATGCAGTTCAGGCTGGCCTTGAGCTCACTTTTATAGCCCAGGCTGGTCTCAAACTCACATCGATCCTCCTGCCTCAGCCTCCCAAGTGCTGGGATTACAGGCGTGCGCCACCACGCCCAGCTATAGTTTTTATTTTAATGCATCAGTAAAGATTTAGGGTGAGGAGATAAGGTGAGTAGGCCATTTCCCCTTTGTCTTTTAGCCAGGGGGTTACTAACAAGCCAAAAGAAAAACAATGCAACAATCCAATCATACTCTTCTAATCAAAGAAGTGTACAGACAACATAATTCACTAGACACAGCATGCCCTTCTCATACACTTTGGGATTCCTGATCTAAAATCTGAGTCTAAATCCCAGCACTTGGGAGGCTGAGGCAGGAGGATCGGTGTAAGTCCGAGACCAGCCTGGGCTACAAAAGTGAGTTAAGGTCAGCCTGAACTGCAGAGCAAGATCCTGTCTCAAAAAGACAAAAAAAAAACCCGAGTCTAATTTAATAAACCTAGGAGAATATGCAATACCAAAGTTCACCAGAACAATGCCTAAATAAAACACTAAGAATATTTATGTGGCACCATGCGCATGCTTTGAATGTATCTAAATAAAATGAGACTAAGACAAACCTGATATGTGGGTTTTCCCATGCCAGGCAAAATATATGTAGAGGTTTCCAAAGAACAAGCTGAGGGAAGATAAAGGAGAAGGAGTTGGGAAATTTTTATAATACTTATGGTTTTCAAAAACAATTACTCTAGGCCAGCAAGACAGCTCAGTGGACTAAGCACCTGCTTTGGCAAGTGCAGGGACTAGAGTTTAATCCCTAGTACCACGTGCTGCATTGGCTCTGCCCATGGGCACATTGAGCTGGCCACCAAACACCAGGTGTGGTGGTGCACACCTGTAATCCCAGCCCTCAGAAAGTTAAAAACAGGAGAATCACTACAAGTCTGCATACCAAATACACTCAAAAAAAAAAAAAAAAAAAAAAAAATTACTCCTATTATTTGTTGAGAGACAGAGAGAGACAATTTGTAGACTACCTGTCCCAGGTCATTTCAAAGTTTCAGCTCCACCCTCTTTCTGAGAAAGTAACTGACCCAGATGGAACTCAAGACTCCCGCCATGCCTCAGTAAGCTGATTCAGAGCCACCCGCCCTCCACAGAGCCTGACTCACTTGAGACATGTGATTTAGTCGCACTCTAGAAGAGATTCCTTGGAAATAAACTATGCTTCTTTTAAAACCCTTTGAAGAAGCTATGAAAAAAATCTAAACTAAATCATTATCTGCATCTAAATAGATATTTATTTTTCATACTCTCCAGGAAAGGAAGCATTCACTTACGCTTCCGTTTCCTACTCTACAACTACTGAAAACCAAATCTTTTTTACCACGCCTTTTTAAAGCCCAAATCTAGGCAGGACCCATGAAGGTAAAGCCTTCAGATTTCTGAAACCTAACAGTCAGGAGCAGGATGGGTTTTACTTTCCTTTTAGGAAATACACAATGCTCAGTATTCCTCAGCTGGTGCAGTTTCATCTCTTAATTTTAATGCACTTTCTAACAGCTGTTAGCCAATATAGTTCAGTGGGAAAGATGTGGCTGCTGGAGTCCACATAACGATGGTTCGAATTGGCTTAGTTATTTTCCTCTGGTCTCTGCTCTCTCATTTGTAGAAAGACAACCTTCTCACCTCATGTGGGGATTCTGTGAAATTAAGCAGAATCCAACAGTCCCTGAAATATAACAAATGCTCAAAACGTGGAAGTTAGTATTTCTGCTAGTGGTCTTATGCTCAGATGAGGCAGACTCATGCATTCTAATTAACTACAGAAGTCTGAATAGTCAGCAAGAACTTAAGTCATGCAACACGAAAGACCCAAATTTTCATCAGAACAAACACCTAATAAATGATGGCACCAAAAAAAGAAACAGAATCCAAAGGATTATTACCTAGACTGTAAGAGTGCCCAGAAAATTCCACTGTTTCTCCCAATAGTGTGCTCGTCTGAATTTATTGTCAGGCAGTTTCCTTGTGCTGTCCAAAGTACTAAAATTCAAACCAGAAGTTTATCAAGGCAACAAAGTCACTTGACTTTACATACTGAACCCACACGATACCCGCAGACAGGCTTCTGACAAGGAAACAGGCAGAAATCAAAATGCTCACCAGCAGCTGCAATTCCAATGAAAACAGACGCCGTGTAGAAGGACCAGGTGAAAGGCTGGATAAAAACGGCAATGTACATGCTAAAATATAACAGGTCAACATATTACAGTCAAACAATACCTGAAACAGAATGCCAAGTATCCTTCTAGGAATTATTTCTGAGGGCTCTCCTCTTAAATTTCAACCGGTAAATCACTTCCTCAGCTTTGAAACAAGGGATAAACGTGGCTTTTTTCTTTTTTTTTTGGAGACAGGATCTTGCTATGTAGTTCAGACCAGCCTCAAACTCGAAGCAATCCTTCTGCCTTAGCCTCTCAAGTGCTGGGATTACAGGCGTGCACCACCATGCCTGTCAACTTGTTCATTTTTTTTTGCTCTACTACATCAAATTTGTCAAATAATACAGGTGTGCAGCAGCCTCTGCCAACAGCTTAGTACATGACAGAGGGCAGCTCCAGAGCTCAAGAGCATTTTCTTATTTCATTTAAATTTCCATTGGTTAACTTGCTGAATAGAAGGCAAGATTTCAGAGAAAATTCTTTTCAACCATTATGTTAAACAATCTTTGGATATTATTATAGTAAAACAGAAGCAGGCACACATATTCCTTTAGTTAGCATGGCCTGGTATCTCTGAGCAAAGGTGGTGGTGGTGGGACACCCTCTAGGGCCAGCCAAATAGCTCAGCACATTAAAGTGCCTGCAAGTAGGCACGGGATGGGGTTCAATCCTGGAGCCTGCTGTGCTGGCCCTGTTTGGGGGGCGGGGGAAGGATCACACTGAGATGGCAATTAAGACTGGTCGTGGTGGTGCACGCCTGTAAACCCAGCTCTTGGGAGGCTGTAAACAGGCAGATCATCCTATCTAGTAGTGAGACCCTGCACACCCTGTAGACCCTTCCCTAAAATACAAAAAACAAATAAACAAAAAAACCACATCCCTCTATTCTATCAGTTTTAAGCCTGCAAATTCTTAAGGTTTTTTTGCGTTTTAAAGATGCTAGGGGCTGGTGAGATGGCTCAGCAGTCTAAAGTGCATGCGTCGGGAAGTTTAGGCCACCGCAGGGACCACAGCTTGATCCCAGACACCACATGCTACGTGCCGCCCCCCCCCCCCCCAAAGCTGAGCCGGCCATAACATAAACAAATAAATGAGATTTAAGAAAATAAAATATACTTAAAAAAATAAATAAATAAAGATGCTAGAAGTTTGAACCCTGGTTCCGCCAAAAAATGAAAAATAAAAATTAAGAGGCTGGAAGTGTTCTAACTTAGTGAGTGGAAGAAGATTGTGCTACTCACCTGTAAAATAAACCGCTTGCGAACATAGAGAGTTGAGGACCCACAATGGCAACCACAGATGGTGTAATGAAGCTTGAAGCAGAGAACACTCCATAAATAATTGCCATGCTGCACACATAACACACAAAAGGGAAAAAGGTATAAAACTCCTAAGCACTGTCTCAAAAATTCACTTTTTATACTATTTTTTTAATATAGGGTCTTGCTATTGGATGCCTCAGCCTCCAAGTGTTGGGATTATAGGTGTGGACTACTACACCAAACTCAAAAGCTTACTTATAAAACTCTATTTAGGACTGGGGTTAGAGCTCAGTGGTACAGTGCTTGTCTAGCATGTGTGTATTCTTGGGTTTAATACTAGCATGGCAGGGGCTGGTGAGATGGCTCAGTGGTCTAAAGTGCCTGCTTAGGAAAGTTTAGGTAACCACAGGGACTGCGGTTTGATTCCCGGTACCACATGCTACACCAGCCCCACACCCAGGGCAGGCTGAGCCAGCCATAACACAAATAAATAAGGTTTAAAAAATAAAAAAATACTAGTACGGCAAAAACAAAAACAAAACCAAACTCTATTTAGGGTCTCTATGATTTACAATATTCTTCTGTCAAAATTTATAATAGCCTTTAACTAAATACAATATGTGTACAAAATACTGAAGTCCCATCAAAAGTTTCTTTTAGTTGTCTACGTTTTCAACATATTAAGAAGTTAAAATAAAGCTACTATACAACGCATACCATGCCAAGTAATTCAGAAATTGAAGCTCTACAAGGAAGGTGTTCATATAGACCAACTGTAGCTCAGCGAAGTGGCCAGAAGTTTGGTGGCTGGTGAACCCTGAGCTGGGATACCATCCCTGGCAATCTGACTACAGGGATCCTAGGTTAATCAAGCTGTGCTACAAAATTAGCCTACAACTTCTGGCAACTGTGCAATGTTTCCTCCCTATAAATAGCAAGCAGAGTTGTAACTTGCTTAGTTCAAAATTTATATAACTCAAAATAATGGTTCTGAGTGAAGATTATCCAATAACTACTAATTCAGCCCTACAAAACGTATTTGTAGAAAATGGACCCTTTTAGCAGGGTGTAGGGACACACATCTGCAATTCCAACACTTGGGAGGCTGAGGCAAGAGGATCACTACCAGTTTGAGGTCAGCCTCAACTACAAAGTGAGTTCAAGGTAAGGGGGAAGTGCATAGGGAACACTGCCTTTAAAAAAGAAAAAAAAAAAGATGGGGAGATGTACTTTTTTGAGGGTCCAGATTTCATTTACTAGCCAGTATTACAAATTCAAAGTAAATTATTCTGTAGCTTTGGTCAATTTCTCACATATCAAATGTGTTCTTTTAGTTGTTCTTGTTTTAGAGTACTAGAGCTTGAACCCAGCGTCTTGGGCTTGTTAGACAAGTGCTACTCAAGCCCTGAGCTACCTCCTTACCACTTTTTAATTTTGAAGCAGGGTCTTACACTGGGTTGGACTCAAACTTGGAATCTTCTGGCCTCAGCTTTAATGTAGGTCATCTGTTCTTTAGAATACACATGAAGACCACAAAATATTATGGATATATCAGACATGGTGATGCATGCCTGTAATCCCAGCATTCAAGTAGCTGAGGCAGGAGGACTGCCATAAATTCGAGGCCAGCCTGGACCATATAACAAGACCCTGTCTCAAAACAAAACAAAAAAATTATGACATTATTAATTACTCAAAAAGGGAACATTAATATCCTCATTCTGTGTAAGAGTTTTGGGAGCCATCCATGGTGGCTTACGCTCATAATCCCAGCCCTTGGAAGCAGGAGGATTGCTGTAAGTTTGAGGCTATCTTGGACTATGTGGTGCACTCAAGGCCAGCCTGAGCTACACAGTGAGACCCTGTCTCAAAAGAAAAGATTTAGTTTGGAAGTTTCATGATATGATATTTAAAAAAGTCAAACTTTTTTTTATGTAATCCATTTAGGCACTCTACAATATATACCTATTCTAAAATAATTTTATGCACAGGGCTGGGGAGATAGCTCCATGGCACAAGTGCCTATCTGGCAAGTGCAAGGTTATGAGTTGGAACACTGGTCCCATAAGAAAAAAAAATTAATTTTTTAAAAACAAAATCTTTTTCCATATAAGTACATATTACACTTCTAACTACAATCACAAGGTATTAGTGACTTGTGAAGGCCTTTTTACTTTCTAGGTCTACGGCACTAAACAGCAACAAAAATCCAAAAACTTCTGATGAAATTTTAATTTTGGGGGGCTGGGAGATAGTTCCGTGGCACAAGTGCCTGCCTGGCAAGTGCAAGGTCGTGAGTTCAAACCCCAGTCCCGCAAAAAAAAAAAAAAAAGAAAAATTAATTTTTAAAAGATTACAACACAGGGGGGCTGGGGAGATAGCTCAGTAGACTAAGCACTTGCTTAGCAAGTGCAACGGCCTGAGTTCAATCCCCAGTTCCGCCAAAAAAAAAAAGATTACAACACAGGATGATAAAATATTTCAAAAACTACAAAAAAAATACCTGAGGATTGGCAAAATGAGGGGCCGGGGAGATAGCTCAGGGGCACAAGTGCCTGCCTGGCAAGTACAAGGTCCTGAGTTCGTTCAATCCTCGGTCCCCCCACCCCAAAAAAAAAAGATTGGCAAAACGTAATTGTGACAATACTGAATGCTTGTTAAATGTCACCCACTGTGCCAAGGGCTGTATATCTACTCTTAACAAAGAAACTGAGCTCCAGAAATAACTTGCTGAATCTAACAAAGCAATCAAATTATGAAGGCGGGATTTCAAGCCCAATATAATTTCACAGGAAACTAAACTCATCATTTTTAATTACACTTGTGTCCCAAACAAAGTACTGCAGCCTAGACACTGAGAAGAAAAAAAGCCAATGCAAATGCAATCAGTATTTTATTGATGGTGATTCTGATAGAATTTAAGCAACTACCATTACATGCAAAAGTAAAGTCATGCACTGTACAATACCTGGTATATTCACTGCCGTGAAAATCTGTGCTATTTAAGCTCCTGATGACAGTTTGCTGTGTAGAAAATAAAACTAATCAACGAAAACGTTTTGCAATCCTTTCTCCCCTTTGAAAGACTGATTCCAAGCACTTAGAAAAAACCTATCAGGATTCCCAATACTCTTTAATGCCGAACGTCCACTCTGAGAGGAGAAAAAGGACAACACAATTGGAGAAGACATACCAACTGCTGGGAGGGAGGGGACAAGCAACTGTACCAGTGCCTTAGAGTTTATTACTTTAACCACCCAAGTACTAACACGAACCTTAATACAGAACAGAAATAAACTATAATCAACATACAAACCCCAAGTTGGAGAAATAAAACACAGGAGAAATATCTGACCCATGAAGTCAACCCGATTATAGTAAACGAGAAAGGCTAGGTGAGAAAACAAAAAATGCAATTTACACACGCTATTAGATATAACTGAAGTTTATAATCGTTTCAGAATGCATTGACAAGGACACTTCAAAGGAGGGAGAGCAGGTTCCAACTCACCGCCACATTTCCACAAGTTTGAAAGGCAGTGAACATAAACATAAAGGCAACTCCTAAAATAATAATGTTGAAAAGCTTTTTTGATTCCGGGGACATTGTGGTTCCGCTCTGCCGGAGGTCAGCAGCGGCCCAGGACAGTCAAGCCTTCTCTGGGCGAGCCCACTGACAATCCTGGCGAAACGGTGGAGACGGCGAAAGCAGAAGGCAGATCCCGGAGCAAGGGAGCCCAGCTGTCAACTTCCAGTTCTTCAATCACAATCCCAGACGCAGGGTGAAGTTCCCCTAGCGGGCCCAGTTAGGACATTCCTGGGATACGATCAGAGCAGGGAAGAGCCCCACACCGGAAGAAAGCAAAGAATGCCGCCGCGGCAGGTTGAGGGGCCCGCGGGGGGATTAGGGGCAAGGGCAGGCGAAGCGGCCTCGCGGCCCCGCCCGCCGGGCCTGACTCACTGCGGGTCACGAGACAGGTCAGCTGACCAGGGCCGCGGCGCCTGCTGGGACTAGCAGTCCAGACGGCTCGCGAAGCGCACGCGCACCTCACAGGTCCCTCTACTACTCTTACCGCCCCTGTGGGTTAGGGGGCAGTGATCTAGCAAAACGGGGGTGTAGAGTGAAACGCCGCAAAGCTCCGACACAAGTTCTAGAAGTCTAGAATGACGGGGTGGGGTCTGGCGGAGCCGGAGGCGCAAGCCAACAGGAACAGGAGTACCTCTCTGACAAAGGCGGGAAAGAAAGGAGGACAGACGAGCAGATCAGAGCCTAGGCTCTGACACGGAAGAGGGCGGGGCCCGTCATTTAGGCCCCGCCCCCTTCCGCTATTCTGGGCGCTCTCGCCGTGCCTCACCAGCAGAGAGCGTTTCGCGGGCTTTCCAACTGCCCGCAAACACCGCTCCCGCTCTCGCCCGTAGTGACTGCGCGCTTTTCTGCCCGCCCGCCTTGCTTTGCGCAGACGCAATGGGCAGGGGCGGGAGGAGAGGGAGCGACGTTATAGGGTAGGGCATAAAGAGCCAATCAGAGGATCTATTTCCGGGTGGCGCGGGCGCCATTTTGTGATCAGAGCTATAAAAACGTGCTGGGGCGAACAGGCAGTTCATTTGCTCCTCAAGTGCGTGTAGTCGTCTTGTACCTCTTGGCTCTGCACGGTTTTTTTTTTTTTTGGCTTCCCCACGCGGCCCGCAACTGACTTAAGTACAGGCGCGGCGTCTCGCCGCCGCGACCTGAGGAAGCCGCCGCTTGGTCAGAGCGTGCGGGCCCACACAGAGCGTTAGAATCGGTGCCAGTTCGTGGGGCCCCGGGCCGCTTCACAGCCATGAGTTACGGTCGCCCGCCTCCCGATGTGGAGGGCATGACCTCTCTCAAGGTTGATAACCTGACGTACCGCACCTCGCCCGACACCTTGAGGCGCGTTTTCGAGAAGTACGGGCGCGTCGGCGACGTCTACATTCCGCGGGACCGCTACACCAAGGAGTCTCGCGGCTTCGCCTTCGTCCGCTTCCACGATAAGCGCGACGCCGAAGACGCCATGGACGCTATGGACGGGGCCGTGCTGGACGGCCGCGAGCTGCGCGTGCAGATGGCGCGCTACGGCCGCCCGCCGGATTCGCACCACAGCCGCCGCGGGCCGCCCCCCCGGAGGTACGGGGGCGGTGGCTACGGACGCCGGAGCCGCAGGTGAGCGGGCGGGGGGGCTCCTGGGCCGAGGGCGGGGACCCGCCTCGCGGCGAGGCAAATGGCGCCTGGTAGCGAGATAATGGCGGCGCGGGCGGGGCGGGCAGCTTGGCTCAACTAGCTCACTCGGAGCCGCCTGCGTGTCCCTCCCGCAGCCCTCGGAGGCGCCGCCGCAGCCGCTCTCGCAGTCGGAGTCGCTCCCGGTCCCGCAGCCGATCCCGCTACAGCCGCTCCAAGTCCCGGTCCCGCACTCGTTCTCGCTCGCGGTCGACCTCCAAGTCCAGATCTGCGCGAAGGTCCAAGTCCAAGTCCTCGTCGGTATCCAGATCCCGCTCGCGCTCCAGATCCAGATCTAGATCCAGGAGTCCTCCCCCCGTGTCCAAGAGGGAGTCGAAGTCCAGGTCGCGATCCAAGAGCCCCCCCAAGTCTCCAGAAGAGGAGGGAGCGGTGTCCTCGTAAGAAAACGGTAATGTCTGCGGGAACCCGAGACACAGCCTTGATTCGTAGATGGGGTTTGGAGTAGGTCGTAGTCGTGCTAGGGTAAAGATGACTCCTGGCAGCAGGAGTGCTGCTCTGAAGGTGTTCGGCTTTGGGAGTGTTGCTGCAGAGGGGTCTGCAGGAAGGATGTGTGTTAAACTTAGATAATAATGGCTGTTTCGTGAACTGTTTGAGACCTATTAATGAAAATGATTATTTCTTGCTGTTTTTATCCAACGTCTGCATTTTCCCCCTTTAAAGCTGCGGTCTCCTGTTTGATAAAAGAATATTGGCCAGTATTGCAGATTTTAACTGATTTGGCTGATCCTCCAGGGACCAGTTTCTGTGGGCGTGTATTGGAGCAGGTTTGTCTTTAAACGTTAAAGATGCACTATCCTGTTAGAAAACAAAACGATCAGTTCAACTATTGTTGTACTGACTGGGACATCATACTCTAATGGATGTGGCAAAGGAATTGCAAATAAGAAGCAATGAACTTTTGGAACCCCAAAAGAAAGTTTACAGGTATTGCACTGGGTGGGGAAAGGATAGTGTGTCTTTAACTCTCAAATTGTTTGGTCCTATTTTTTGAAAAGGAAAGGGCCCTAAGTAGCTCGGATAAAAACATTCTTGATTGCCAAATACTTCATTTAAAAAGGATTTCTTAAGACATAAGAGTAATTTCACGTTGCTTTTGTTTGGATACAGACCTTTTCTCCCTCCCTTTTTTTTCTTTTTTCTCCCTTACCTTTTTTTTTTTTTCACCTTGGTTATTTGGCCAAGAAATCAAAATAATTCAAACTTGTAAATACTGACTTTGAAAATTTCCTAATTGGGCCTTTGAAAACCTAAGTGGCTGGGTGGAACCTTACTGTAACCTATTTGTTTCACCAGAGCCTTAGTAAGTACAGACTGAAAACTGAAACCATGTGCACCTCTGTACCTTTTTATAAGGGAAGGTAAACTGAACTTTTTTTTTTTCAAACCTAGATAAATCGGCAAGCAGCATAACCGGACTTTGGGGGAAAGGACCACGAACTGAGTCCATCGGTCCATCGAAGAGTCCTTGGAACAAGCAGCTGGCTATTGAAAAGGTTATTTTGTAACATTTGTCTAACTTTTTACTTGTTTTAAAACTTTGCCTCAGGTGGCAAACTCATTTTTTTGTGCCATTTTGTTGCTGTTATTCAAATTTCTTGTAATTTAGTAAGGTGAACGACTTCAGATTTCATTATTGGATTGGATATTTGAGGTAAAATTTTATTTTGTTTGTATAGTGCTGACTTTTTTTGTTTGGAATTAAACAGATTGGTAACCTAATTTGTGGCCTCCTGACTTTTAAGGAAACCCCGTATGCAGCCATTACACAGCCTAAAGCTGTCAAGAGATTGACTCAACATTGCCTTCATTCCTTAAAATTTAAAACTACAAAAGTTGGTGTAAATTTGTTTATATATTATTTACTTCCAGACCTAAATGGTAATCTGAACCCAAATTTGTATAAAGACTTTTCAGGTGAAAAGACTTGATATTTTTTGGTTTATTTTTGTTTTTTGTTTTTTGGAAAGGATTGTTTACCAAACACAATTCTAATCTCTTCTCTTATGTATTTTTGTGCACTAGGCGCAGTTGTGTAGCAGTTGAGTAATGCTGGTTAGCTGTTAAGGTGGCGTGTTGCAGTGCAGAGTGCTTGGCTGTTTCCTGTTTTCTCCCGATTGCTCCTGTGTAAAGATGCCTTGTCGTGCAGAAACAAATGGCTGTCCAGTTTATTAAAATGCCTGTCAACTGCACTTCCAGTCACCCGGGCCTTGCATATAAATAACGGAGCATACAGTGAGCACATCTAGCTGGTGATAAATACACCTTTTCCCCCCACTTCCCCAAAATGGTAAATCTGATCATCTTCATGTACGAACTTAAAATATGGAAAAATGTTAAGGAAACAAATGGTTTGTAACTTTGTAAGTACCTAATACATGGTGTATCTTTGCTTATGAATATTCTGTACAATAACCATTGTTTTCTGTAGTTTAATTAAAATGTTTTCTTGGTGTTAATAAAATGTGTTGGTTTCTTAACATTTGGAAGACAGGCAGCGAGTGTCACTTACTATATATCTTTTAATAGTATCTTTTAAAGTTGAAATGCCAGTTGACTGAAATCATTGTTTCAACGTTTTGAATAAATAGCCCCTTCTCTCAATCTTAAGGTCCTCACACTTAGCTTTGTTGGCCTTTTAATGTTTCTAGGTGACAATAGTCCAAGACCCATCTGTCATCTGCAGGCTGGTTTCAAGCTGAAATACTCTGGTTCTGGCATATTGTCTGGTAACCGCTTATAGTAGGCATAATTCAGAGGTTCTTTCCAAAGGAGATGACGAGCATTTCAACTGTATGTCTTCCTGGAAGTGTAGACTCTGCTATATCTTCCTTATCTGCGTCAAAGGACTCGAGGGGAATATGGACACAAGTCATATCCCACTTGTAGAGCAGAGCTTCAAGTGACCAGTCAGCACTAAAGAAAAAACAAAAAAATTTTAAACATTGCTTTTTTGGCCCCTTTTAATGAAATTGTAAGAATTGTTCATACCTTCTAACCTGATAGGTAGACCACAACTGAACCTTGGGATTCTTCTGCATCAAAAAGTACACTGTACTTAAAATGTCTTCAAAATCTACGAAAAACATTTAAGTTAATTTATTTTACAGTATCTCCGGTCAAACTTACTAGGGAATAAAAATTTACCTTCTGGTTCAAAGAACACATCAGATGCAAGAATAATATCTTGTGGTGGTAGAGCCAGAAGATCCTGACATACGTGACCCCAAGTCAGCCCTACAACATCCACTTGTGGCAGGTTATTCATCTGGCAGCTTTGCCGACAGATTTCTAGACAGTGAGGCAGCTCTGAGCTGTCTGATAGTATCACTTCAGCACCACATTTTGCAGCCAAGATTCCTGGAAGGCTCACTCCAGCTCCAATCTAGTTTTCAAAAAGTGGAAGATGGCATTTCAAAATTATTTGGAATTGCAAGATCTTGGATAAAATTCCTTACAAAGTGTAACATGACAGTCTGAGGAAGACATCCTGAAAGTTACTAGTGGAGCTAAATAAACCCAAGTTTTAGAGGGGGCATCTATCTGTATTTTCCTGGTTTTGTCTTTTAAGAAGCTCAGGTTTTATATTTTGTTAGGTAAGTTTACACCTTCCTGATGGTCAAGGAGTGCACGTTATAAGTTTTCCGTTTTGAAGGACATTGCTTTCAACTTCAATAACGCATCCTGGGCAGTTCGATTACAATGACTTACATCATGGCTTTCAGCCCTTAGTATGCTCCAAAACGTGCCATTCTGTAGGATGCTAGCAGTGGTGATGCATGTATATAGCTAGCTGTGGTTGTCCTGAAGTTCGCTGCTTTACTAGAGCAAAACAGGCCTACAGCCTTCTGTTAAAACTTTCTAACTGGGCTTTGAAAAACTTTGTCAAGATACTAAATGAATAAGGACTTAGTGAAAAATGAAGTGGCCAGGAATATGTATGCTCAGTGGCACAACTGCCTGGCAAGCATGAGGTCCTGAGCTGGATTCCCTGTGCACAAAAAAAAAAAAAAAGGTTGGCATTTTCTAGTTTGGGAATGGATAGGCATAGAAAGGTTTTTGTGGCTGTCTTAACAGGAATACTTTAAGCCAAGAATCCAGCATGAAAGCCCTATTTCTACAACACACGGTAAGATTTTTCCAAGCCTTCAGCAAACTCAGATGAGGCGGAGTGGTGAGAAAACTGGAGACGGTTACCTTTTAAGGTCTTCAACCTTTGAAATGCAGAGGGCTGTGCTAATGGCCGATGTTTTATGCCTACCTAAATAGCACTGTGATGCACAGCCTTTTTGGGATTAGCCTCTTAAGAGGCCCTGGAAGCCAGGCATTGGGACACACATTATCCCAGCCAGGCATTGGGACACACATTATCCCAGCTGAGGCAGAAGGATTACCATTAATTTGAGGCCACCCTGAACAACACAGTGTAGATCCTGTCTCAAAAAAAAAAAAAAAACCTTGCAGGGTTGAACACAAGAGGTGCGGTTTTGTGCCAAAACTGAGGTCTTGGACTTCGCAAGCCCTCAGACCTCTGGTGAAATTCAGGAGGGCTAGGGATATAGCTCAGCAACTTAGTACCTCCCAGGCACCCGAGTTCAGTTACTGGGACCAAAAGAAAAAAAATCTCCAATGTTTGGTATTTTTGTCATATGGCAGCCCAATTGTAGGAAGCACTTGAAGTGCTCTATCTAGTACGGCCTGGATGACAACATCATCCACCCTTCGAAAGGCCATTAGACTACAGTCTGTGCCAAGGAAGTCAACAGGCTTCCTTTAGGAGTCATCAAACTGGGCCAGCAAGACGGCTCAGTGGTCTAAAGCACCTGCTTAGGCAAGTTTAGGCAACTGCAGGGACTGCGGTTTGATCCCTAGTACCACATGCTGCACCAGCCCCACCCCCACCCCCAGGGCAGGCTGAGCTGGCTATTAAAAAAAGAAAAAAAAGTCAAACTGTAAAGGTCTAAATTATTTTAGTTTTTTTTGTGTGTGTGTGTGTGTGGGACTGGAGTTCAAACTCACGACCTTGCACTTGCCAGGCAGGCACTTGTGCCACAGAGCTATCTCCCCAGCTCCAATTATTTTAGGTTTTGTGGACCACCTCTCACTTTTTTTTAAACACTTAAAAATAGCTTGCAGGACTGTGCAGACCAACTGCACATAACCCAGTACTCCAGGAGCAGGGACCCTCATACCTCTAATACAGCTTTGCCTGGGAGAACTCTTCTGTGAAACCAGAGGTACTGGGCCAGGACCGCAGCACAAGGCCAGACGTACATGCCATACTGGAGATGTAGGACCTGGAAAAAGTGTATGCTGTGAAAACCTGCTGGAAGCAGGGGTGTCTGTACAATAACCAGTGTCAGCCACTGGCATCCATTAAAAAAATGACAACCCCACTCTGAGTCCCAAGCTGTGGGGCGTACAGAACTGCAATGCAGTGTGATAAACACTTCATAGCTGTCAACGCATTCTACAAGCCTCTCAACAGAACCTGAGAACCAAGAGCACTGAGTGCATCCTACTGGACACAAAGGCAACAAATAAAAGAGATTTTTGGTTAGTGATAAATGCCACAAATAGTAAACCAGGGTTAAGAACATAATGGAATAGGGTAAGAGGACCATGAGATGGCTGCTGCAGGTAAGAGTCAAAGGCCCTCCTGGCTAGATAAACAGCACTTGCTGTGGTAGGGGATGGCTCTGAAGAGGTAAGGCAAGGCCCTGGCCTGTGGGTCTTGCTGAGCATGGACTGAGTTAAGGATTTATTCAAAGTGCAACAAGAAGTGACTGGACGCAGTGTAATCTGCAAGGTATGCTAAGGAGTAAGTTGTGTGCACAGTCCTAGGACAGGAATGTGGAAGGAGGGCAGCCCTCAAGGGCTGTGGGCAGCTACAATCATGAACGCTTAGAAGCAAGACATCACAGCTCACGTCTGGAGTAAGCCCACCTGGGTTCAAAGTCCTCCCGAGTTATCTACTGGCTGCATGATCCCGCACAGGTTATTTATCTGTCGGTGCTTTGGTTCCTCAGCTGCAAAACAGTGTCTCCATCAAGGGTTGAAGTACTCAATGCTAGGCACAAAGCACCTAGTATTAGCAATAAAACTGCTCCTGCTATGGTGGTAGAAAAGACAAGGGGGAAAAGCAGACAATCCCAGGACCCTCTGAGGGTGAAGCAGGAGGACTAGAAATTTAAGCTCAATTTGGGCAATTTATTTACCTTTTTAATATTTATTTGATGACTACCTCAGCCTGCCCTGAGGACGGGGCTGGTGTAGTATGTGGTGCCGGGGATCAAACCATGGTCCCTGCAGTTGCCTAAGCTTTCCTAAGCAGGTGCTTTAGACCACTGAACCATCTCTCCAGCCCCAATTTGGGCAATTTAATCTGACTCTCCTGTCTCAAAAAATAAAGGCCATAGGCCGGCAAGATGGTTCAGTGGTCTTAAAGCGCCTGCTTAGGAAAGCTCAGGCAACTGCAGGGACTGCGGTTCGATCCCCGGCACATGCTGTGCCAGCCCCACCACCAGGGCAGGCTGAGCCAGCCACGAAATAAATAAACACAACAAGCAAAGAAATAAATAAAAAAAAATTTAAAAAAGTAAATAAAGGCCAGGCATCATGACACACCCCTGAAATCCTAGCATTCAGGAGGCTGGGGCGGGACGCAAGCTGTGTGAGTTCAAGGCCAGCCTGAGCTACACAGCAAGCCCCTATCACAAACAGTAAATAATGGCTGGGGATATAGCGCAGTCCGAAGGCCCTCTCCCCAGTATCCGGGGGGGGGGGGGGGGGGGGGGGGGGAGGAGGAGAGAGGAGACAGGATGCTAGGCATTAAGTGAGGTGGGGGCGGTGTACAACAAACACCCAATGAAGGATGTCTAACCAAGGGCTGGGATTACAGGCCTGCGCCACCACGTCAGCTACTACCATAACTTTAGATTCCAGAGTATTTCAACGTGAAGCCATCTAAAGGTTTCTGGAAATGAGTTCTACTCCAGCCTTCTAACTCCTCTCAAACTGGTTTTGCCTGTTGAAAAGGAGAACGAATAAAATTCTGGCTGCTGTGAGTTCAAAAGAAGACGCCAGAGACAAGCCAAGAAACTTTATTGGGGCATCCAGAGAAATATGGCCTGGTGCTGTAGCTCAGGTAGAACTCTTCACACGCCACCCCTGCCATCAATCCTCTAATCGGAAGGTGGGGGGAGGGGGGGTGGCTAGGGCGGGAGACGACGAACTGAGAAGCCTTTTAGGCAAGGATAGAGGTAATGCCAGTTTCCTGATAGCAAACACATCCGACGACGTGAGAAGACCTTTTCCTAGCTCGGCCCCCAGCAGTCCCACCGGGACACTGAATCTGCCAAAGGCTCCATCACAAACCTTCGGCTCCGGGCGTCTATCTAAGCTGGGAGCCGCAGAGCTGAGGGCCCCTCTCGCTTCACCACCCCGACCAGGTCAGCCGAGAACCGCACAGGGCACGGCACGCACCTGCGGGACGCGGATCTCCAGCACAGCACCCTCAGCTTCCGAGCCCTTCTCCCCCGAGAACCGGAAACGCTGGGCCCGGGCCACATGGCCTGGGAGACTGGGCTCGCCCGCAGGGCCTTCCGCGGGCCGCGGGCCAGCCCAGCGCCGGGACGCCAGGGTGCGTAGGCGGGACGCCCAGCGGGCCGCAGCCGCCTCCCGGACTCCACGTGGCTCTGCGCCGCCCCGCCCGACCTCGAGAAGGAAAACGCCCTACACGGGCGATCACTACACGCAGCACAGAACCAACCCGAAGCTGATCAACCAACCGACCTAGAAAGCGCAAGGCCCCCTGGCGGCACCGGGCCAGAAGAGGGCAGTAGAGCAGCGAAGCGCAGCCGGAAGCGGGCGTGCGCCGGAAGTGGCGTAAGGGGCGGGCGGCGGCATGGCTCCAACCCCTGCGCTGCGACCTTCCCAACATGGCGGCCACTGGGCGCTTGTGAGGGTGGAGCACGAAGCTGCGGAAGCCAATGGAGGACCGCGAGGTGCGGTGGGGCGGGGAAGAACAGTTACCTCACGCCCAACCCGAGGCTCTGGAGGAGGCTGGGGAGTGAATTTTCTGGAAGGCGGCTTTAAAGGCATCGGCCCGGAGCAGAGGGCGTTTAGGTGCTGTCGTCGCCTACGTTGCCACCGCCCTGGTCTGGAAGGGTGCCTTAGTGGCAGGAAGCGAGCTGCACCGAGGTCGTTGCGGAATCAGCTGGTCACCCTTGCAGGATGAACCACAAGAGCAAGAAGCGGATCCGCGAGGCCAAGCGGAGTGCGCGGCCGGAGCTCAAGGACTCGCTGGATTGGACCCGGCACAACTACTATGAGAGCTTCCCTCTGAACCCGGCAGCCGTGGCGGTGAGCGGGCTCGGGCGCGGGGCCGGGCGTCCACACCTTCCCGGAGGCCGGAGCGCGGGCCTCCGAGGTCTGGCCGGACAGCCAGGCTCCCTCCCAACCAGGTGGCGTTGACCACTCGGGCGGCAGGGCCAGGGGACCCGGCTGTCAAAACCCACACGTGGGAGATGCTGTGGCTCCG
Organism: Capromys pilorides; assembly: GCA_004027915.1. Taxonomy (NCBI): domain Eukaryota; kingdom Metazoa; phylum Chordata; class Mammalia; order Rodentia; family Capromyidae; genus Capromys; species Capromys pilorides. Next base: position 20,946 of record PVKN010007752.1, read on the forward strand.
GGTGCGACGTGCCCGCTCGCACGTGCCCCTCCCGGGGGAGCGAGACGCGTTCAGTGCCGATGTATGTCATTGCTAATTAGCTATGGGAGACACCTTTATCAGCCACCGGACTTTAAAAAAAAAAAAAAAAAAAACTAGACAGCTCTTTTCTAATTCTCTTAGGATAACGTGGAAAGAGCAGACGCTTTACAGCTGTCCGTGGAAGAATTCGTGGAGCGCTATGAAAGACCTTACAAGCCCGTGGTTTTGCTGAATGCCCAAGAAGGCTGGTCTGCACAGGAGAAATGGACTCTGGAGCGCCTAAAAAGGAAGTACCGCAACCAGAAGTTCAAATGTGGAGAGGATAACGATGGCTATTCGGTGAAGATGAAGATGAAATACTACATCGAGTACATGGAGAGCACTCGGGATGACAGCCCCCTGTACATCTTTGATAGTAGCTATGGTGAACACCCGAAGAGAAGGAAACTTTTGGAGGACTACAAGGTGCCCAAGTTTTTCACGGATGACCTATTCCAATATGCAGGGGAAAAACGGAGGCCCCCTTACAGGTAAAATATTCTGCTGCTCGGTGCCTAAGGTCTCATCCCCAACAGCTTCTGGTACCAGAGTTCAGTTTGCTGGTCTCCCAGACTGAGTGGTTCTCCTGTTGCTGCCCGTTAGTGTAGGGGAGACTGATTTAATTGGTCAGGGGTGTTCTGCGACATCAGAATTAGTCAGACTCCCCAGGTGATTTACATGTGTGGTTGAAGTTGACTCACTGATCTCTTGAGGAAGTTTCAGCAATTATACTCCTTCAGTGGTTTTTTTTTTCTTGAGATCATTCAATATACAATTCACTTAATACTTCTGTGCGCCAAACTTTTTGTCTCTAAAATATCAATAATAAGCCGGGCATTGGTGGCACACACCTGTAATCCCAGCACTTAGGAGGCTGAAGCAGGAGGATCAGTGGGAGTTTGAGACCAGCCTGGGTCATAACAGTAAGCTCAAGGTCAGCCTGAACTGCATAGTGAGACCCTGTCTCAAAAAGACAAATAAATAAATAACTAAATAAATAAAATATCAATAATACATTGTATAATGTGCAGTAAAAACTTTTTCTTTTGAGACAGTGTTTCCTTTTGTAGTTCAAGGCTGACCTTTGAACTCACTCTGTAGCCCAGGCCACCTTTGAACTTGCGTTGATCCTCCTGCCTCAGCTTCTGGAATACTGGATTATAGGCCTACACTACCACGCCTATGTACCACCACACCTAGAAGAATTTAAGTCTCTTTTGCCCTGGGCCTCTTTGTGTCACATACCTTCAATTATAACCCCTCACACCTTGTTTCTTTAGGTGGTTTGTCATGGGTCCGCCACGTTCTGGAACTGGGATTCACATTGACCCTCTGGGAACCAGTGCCTGGAATGCCTTAGTGCAAGGCCACAAGCGCTGGTGCCTCTTCCCGACAAGTACCCCCCGGGAGCTCATCAAGGTGACCCGAGAAGAAGGCGGGAACCAGCAAGATGAAGCCATTACATGGTTTAATGTCATTTATCCCCGGACACAGCTTCCAACTTGGCCACCTGAATTCAAACCCCTAGAAATCTTACAGAAACCAGGAGAGACTGTCTTTGTCCCAGGTACAGCTAAACCCCTAATTAGCCTTTCAACCCAGGTCATGCACATGCTAGGCAAGTGCTCTGCCCCTGAGCTACACCCCACACTATACTTTTTTTTTTCCCTTGAGACAAGGTCTCTGCAGTTCAGGCTGGCCTTCAGCTGACTTTGTAATCCAGACTGAATTTACAAGGATCCTCCTGCTTTATGGCTACATTTTTTTTTTTAAGTGTTTAACTACTTTCTTTTTTTTTTTTTTTTTTTAACTTTATGTTATGGCTGGCTCAGTCTGCCCTAGGGGTGGGGCTGGCTTAGCATGTGGTGCCAGGGATCGAACCTCAGTCCCTGTGGTTGCCTAAACAGGCGCTTTAGACCACTGAGCTATCTCACCGGTCGGGGTACATTATTTGATAGCACTAATTTGTACTGTCATTTTGGAGTAGAACTATATATAAAATGAGTCGGAAAAAACTGTCCTGTGCTTGTCAAATACATGAAGTGACCTACTCTGGTGACACTGTGTAGCTGAATCTCAAGTGGGGCAATATTTTTATTTTTTATTTATTTTTGCAGGACCAGGGTTTGAACTCATGACCTTGTACTTGCCAGTCAGGTACTTGTGCCGTGGTGCTTTCTCCCCAGCCCCTAGTGGGGCAACTCTCAATGCAGGATGAAAGTAACTGTCTCTCATATTTACTTAGGATCTCCTCAGGGTAACAATCTGCTCATTTCTGTAAAGTGGGGTTTTGATACAGTTGAGTCAGGAACACCCACACCTGATAATTACAGTTTTAATAGTTGAAGCTTTACAAAAGTGATTAAGAGCTGGGCAGGGTGGTGTACACCTGTAATCCCAGCATTTGGGAGGCTGAGCAGGAGGATGGCCCTTAGTTCAAGACCAGCTTGGGCCACATGGTGAAACCCCTGACTCAAAAAGTGACTAGGAGACTGGGCATGGTGTAATCCCAGCGCTTGCAAGGCTGAAAACAGAAGGATCACTGAGTACAATCTTAGTAGTGAGACCCTGTAGAACCTATACAGGATCTCAGCAGTTGAACTTTCTGCTTTTTCAGTTTTGGGGGCTTCCCCCCCCTTTTTGAGACAGGATCTCGCCATGCAGTTCAGGCTGGCCTTGAGCTCACTTTTTGTAGCCCAGGCTGGTCTCTAACTTGCACCGATCTTCCTGCTTCAGCCTCCCAAGTGCTGGGATTATAGGTGTGCACCACCATGACCTGGCCCTAGGGGGCATAATTTTGGATTACTAGGGCCCAAAAGTCTTGGCAAAGGGCCAAAGCAGGTATTTTAGACTCAGATTGTCAAAGTTGCTTGACTCTGCCTTCTAGCAGGAAAGCAGCCCTAGATGGTGATGAAAGGGCCGTGTGATTATGGAGGACTCTTGAACTGTCTTTATTTGTTGGATTTCAGGAGGCTGGTGGCATGTTGTCCTTAATCTTGACACCACCATTGCTATCACCCAGAATTTTGCCAGCAGCACCAACTTCCCCGTTGTGTGGCACAAGACGGTAAGAGGGAGACCAAAGTTATCGAGGAAATGGTATAGGTGAGAAGCACTTCTTTCTTATTTTGTTCTGACTCCTATCCCAGAGATGCAAAGAGCCCACCCCTGCTGCACTTTACTGAGCTCAGAGACTCCTGGGTCATGCTGGGCCAGGCTGGCAGGGGAGAGCGCACAAGGTCAGGGCCAGCTCTCCGCTTGTCTGCTGCCTTCAGGTGGCAGGGGAGCCTCTGCATGTGTGTTCAAAGTCGCTTAGTCAAAACATGGTCATGATTGCGATTATTTCTCTTTGTTTTGTTATCTGTTTGCTTGTTTGATTTTGAAAGCTAGCTCTAGCAAAATAAACCCTTTTGCTTAGGCTTTTCCTTTGGTTCTTTGTTTTTCTTACCCAGAAGCACTTCCTATTTGAACTTAACTACCTTAAGTTCTTGTGAGTGAGGTGACAGCCCTGGAGACTTAGCTCCTCTGTTTATCCACAGACCAGATACAGCACGGGCAGCGGCAGTGCAAGTCACCCCCAGCCTCCCCGTGCCACTGTGTCCCAACCCTGACCTGGAGGGACCGGCTGTCGGGGTAAGAGAGGGATTCTGGCTTGTCTAGTGCACCTGTTCCCTCTGAGAGGCCGCAAGGGTGGTGGCTCCTGTTCCACTGGACCCTGGGCTCTTGCGGCCCACCTGTGCCCTGTCGGCCAGCATGTGCTCTGCACGGTCATGGCGGGGCCTTAACAGGCAGCAGGTCTTAAAAACCTAATTGTTTCTGCTCTTCTAAGTAGAATCTAACCAAACCCAACTTCTGTCAGTAGTGCTGTGCTGTGAAAATGAAAGATTAAAAAACCAAAACAGCTAGGAAAGCTTCAGGAACTAGGGAAAAAACTAGAAAAAGAAAGAAAACTGAGACCAACCCAAGGGAACACTGTCTCCCAAGCAGCTGTGCAGCAGGCAGGTGATGGGAATTGTGTGGAACTCGAGTGGAGCCTCCTTTGGAACAGTGGGCAGCCTGCTTTGCTCTGGTGTGGGGCAGCGTATGGAGCCACTGAGTCGCCATCTGGGCACTTGAGGTGTCTCCATGCAGTGTAGATCTTGATTTGAGTCGAAGTCATCGCGTGTGGGTGTCGCAGCCTATCTCAGTGCTGAGAATATCTCTTGCCTCTCAGGATCTTAAAGCAGGAGCATCCTGAGCTGGCAGTCCTAGCAGATGCTGTTGACCTCCAAGAGTCTACAGGCATCGCCTCTGACAGCTCCAGTGACTCCTCCAGCTCCTCCAGTTCCAGCTCCTCGGACTCAGACTCTGAGGTAAGGGAGGCCCGGCTCCTCTGCACGGGGGCCTTGGGCTGGAGGCAGCTGTGTACACTAGCCTGCCTCTGCCTAATGGTCATGGGAGTCACTGTTCCTGCAGATGGGCAAGCTTTGCCCACCTGATGGCTGATGAGTCAGATAACCACCAAAGTGCAAGGTATTTAGGATTGTATGACTCAGCATTATATAGCTAGCAAATAGCAGTGTCAGGATTCAGATTGATGTCCCATTGACCTCAAAGTACGTGTGAAGAATTTTCCTTGCAGATAGTATACTGTGGACCCAGAAAATCAGCTTCAGTTAATATGAAATAGAGGGTAGGATGATCTAACCTCTTAGCAAATGAAATCCCCCACCTTTTAAAAAATTTAATTAGGCCAGCCAAATAGCAAATTAAAGCGCCTGCAAGCAGGCTCAGGGGCCAGGAGTTCAATCTCCAGGCCTGCCATGCTGGCCCTCCTCTGGCGCACACTGACATGGCAATTGAGACTTGGTGTGGTGGTACATGCTCCTGTAATTCCAGCTCTGTAGAGGCTGTAAACAAGCAGATCACTACAAGTCTGATCTTGTAGTGAGACTCTGAACAACCCTGTAGATCCTCCCCCACAAAAAATAATAATAGTGATATTTATTGTGGAGCAGATACATTGTATATAGCCCAGGTCAGCTTTTTTTTTCTTTTTTCTTTTTGTACTGGGAATTGAACTCATGACCTTGTACTTGCTAGACAGGCAGTTGTGCCACTGAGCTGTCTTCCCAGCCACAGGCCAGCTTTTGGCTCACTGTGCAATCAAATGGCCTCAAACTTAGGATCCTCCTTCCTCAGCCTCCCAAGTGTAGGAGTTACCTGTGTAGATCGCCTTTGCTAGCTAATTAT
>PVKN010007753.1:0-26125 GCA_004027915.1 Capromys pilorides
CCCGGCTCCCCGCCCCCGGGCCCGCGGCGCGCCGCTCACCCAGCCGCCGTGCGCCTCTACCCAGGCGCGGTGCCGTCCCGCGAAGCGCGCGGTGAGCCGGCTGGCCAGGCGCTCGGTCTCCCGGGCCAGGTCCGCCCGCTGGCTGCCTCTGGGCCGCTCCAGCAGCGCGCCCGCCAGCGCCGCGCTCGTCACCACGCGCAGCCACGAGGGGTTGAAGCCGCCGGGCAGCAGCGAGTCCATCATCATGTCCAGCAGCGCGACGCTGTCCCCGCTGTAGCAGTAGTAGCGCTCGAAATAGGCCCGGTACCGGCGCCGCAGCTCCGTGGCCGCCCTGCGCAGCATGGCTGCCTCCCTGGTGCGGGGCGCATGGCCTGGGGTGCCGGGCGCCCGCGCGCAGAACTCCAAGTAGTCGGTGAACAGCAGCTGCGTGCGGACCCACAGCTCGTCCCCCATGTTGGCGCGGCGCCCAGCACCCCTTGCGCTCTTTTTAGACTCCAGGGCCCCGCCCACCCACGCACCCGCCCTGACACCTGGGCGCCCCCCGCACCGGTGATCGCTCAGCTCAACCTGGGGGGCGGGGCGAACAGGTGGAGGCAGTCTGCAGGGTTGGGAGGGCAGTTGCCTCGCTGCGGTTGCCTTGAGCCGGGGTTGGCCTCAAATTCAGATAGCCTCCTATCTCAGCCTCCTAAGTGCTGGGATTACAGGCATGTGCCACCACGCCTGGCCCATTTATCTGTCTGTCTATCTGTCTATCTATCTATCTATCTATCTATTTTATTAATTTTAATGAGAACAGTTTCAAGGGCTGGGGAGATAGCTCAGTAGAATAAGCACTTGCCTGGTAAGTGCAAGGTCCTGAGTTCAATCCCAGTACGGGAGGAGGGGGAGAGAAATAACAGTTTCAAAACAGGTTAGTAGGACAGTTCCAATAATTAACACATTGCATATTGTTGTCTTCATAGTAGTTCAGAGTACAAGATGCAGAGATATCTTTTCTAAACACCAGTAGTTCAAATCTTCTCATTGAAGAGAAAGTAGCTGCATATATAGCCCAATAGTCCATGATAGTAGTGGGCTATCTGCAGAACTGGCAATGTTGGAGGCTGCTGACATGAGCCTTTTGCAGCTGAGCATATTAGTACGGCTGTACTTTTCATGTCTTGTGGTTAAACTTTTCTGCTGGATGATTAAGACCAAGCTAAAGCAAGACCTATGTAACAAAAAATGTAACTTTTGTATCTGACAAGTTCAGTCAAATCCCCTCAGGATTTACCCTGAAACCATGTACAGCATTTTGTAGATCTTTTGTCAGTGTCAGCCCTCTGGATGAGTCATGGCCATTGCTTGACCAGTTTGCTCTCTGTGAAAGCCTGAGAGCTGGCCCCCTTTTTAATAATTAAAATTGCTAGTGGCTGCCAAATATAATGCCATCGGATTTTGAGCAACAGATTTACTGAGCTATAATTCAGCCTAAGAGTCAGCCCTCTGCGGTAGGCCATCCAGTGGTTTTGCAACGGTTACCTCTAATCCCATTACCCTCCAGGAGACTCGGGACCCATTGGCAACCACCCCACCCCCAGCTGCCAGTGCCTGCTCATCTGTGTGATTTTGGTGGCAGACATTTCATGTAAATGAGCTCATACTGGAGGCACGGCACATCGCCGTGTATTTACATTCAGGGGTTCACGTTTACCGAGGTGGGGTAGGTTACATTTCTGACCCTGTCTCATTGGAGGACCTGCAACTTGTAAAAAATACCAATGCAACTTATAAGACAATTTCAGGGTCTGGGGAGATAGCTCAGTACAATAAGCACTTGCCTGGCAAACGCAAGGACCTGAGTTCAATCCCTGGTTCTACACACACTAAATAAATAAATAAATAAATAAATAAGTAAGTAAATAAACAAGCAAACCAATTTCAGTTCTTGCAGTAGAGTAGGTCCTGGGTCGGCCCACCAGAGGTCAGAGTTCCTGTGAAGCTGGACCAGTCCCAAAGGTTCCCTGGGTCCCACCAGGTCCGGTCAGGCAGTGAGGCCTCCTGTGCAGGAGCACCCAGGCTCTCTCTCAGGGCTTTAGCGCGTGATCAGCAGCTTCTGGGTCCCCTACACGCCACCTCACCCCTCAGCTGCCTAGAATGGATCTGGGGGCCCCGGAACCTGGGTCTAAGCCTGCTGTGGGCTGGGGTGATGTTCCTTAGCAGGAAAGCCTGGAAATTAAGAGCTACAAATCCTTGACCTTGAACCCTGCTGCCTGTGTCTCTAGCCTGGGCTGGGCTCCCCTGGGGCCCAGGTCATCCTCCTTTGAGATGGTTCTCAGTGGCTCACAGGCTGTATGGGTCGGGCTTCCCTAGGGAACAGGACAATAGAAAGTGCACGAGTGTGATTATGCAGTGGGCTAAGCTGCCTGCCTTTGAAATGGAGAGAGGTGCACCTGACCATCCTTGAAAGACTTCTCCATATACGGCTTTTCTAACTGCAGTGGCACGCCCATCTCTGACAGAACAAAACAAAAAGGGGGATATGCTGGGAGCCCGGAAACTAGGAAATTGATTAAATGTGTGTAGGTGGGCCTCGGCCTCAGTGCCTAAAGCAAACAAGTTACCTCAGTCCTGAGATAAACATCCTGTCTGGTTAAGGTCAGCTATTAGTCACTAGGCAACCTTGTGTCTGGTGTTACTAACTTTGCAAAAGCATAAATAATCCTGGGGAGGGGGTGTATTTAGTACAGGGTCTCACTACACAGATCTAACTGGCAGTGATTCTCTTGTTTTCAGCTTCCCACCATGCCCAGTCTCAGTCGCCATCTCAGTGTGCCCCCCACGGCATGCAGGGGATTGAACCCCAGCCACTGTGCTCTGCCTAAGCAGGCGCTTTAGTCTGCTGAGCTACCTGGCCGGCCCAATCGTGTATTCTGTTGTGCTTCTGGGCTCCTCTGCCTACCAGGCAGACCGCTCACCACCTACCCCTGGTTTTGTCTTCTCAGCTGCCGCATCTCCATTTCTATCTGGCTGGCTCAGTCATGTGTTTTGTTGTGCTGGTTTCCCAGCCCAGTTCCAGCAACTCAGCCTCGCTGGGGGGCGAGGGGCTGGCTGAGGCCCTGTATCCAAGCCTCTGCCCCCTTGTAACAGGTTTGGCCCCAAGGCCTCTACAAAGAAGGAAAACCACAAGAACCATATGGCATTATCTTGAGTATGCAAAATACGATTTATTCTGGATCTTGTAGCCCCCACAGCGTGTAATCCTGACCGGGTGTTCCATCAACAAGCGTGGCCCACATCCTGGAGAGCGAGGAACTGGGGTGGGGCAGGACAACAGGCCTGGGTGTGACCCCGGAGTGCTATGGAATTTCCCTGTGCCCCATGCCAGGTCAGATGTGGGGACTGTCGGGACCACAGCCCGACACCCAACACCCCGGGCCCTGGGAAACCCATGGAACCTTCTATGCCCCCAAAAAGGGAAAGAGAGGAAACGAAGGGTCCTGTAATAAATAACTCCTGACACTACCTAGAAGGAATCACTAAATTTAAGTAAAGATGGGGTACTGTTCGGTATTATTTTCTTTTCAGGTGGGAGGTCAAGGATCTTTCTTTCTTTTTCTTTTCAAGACAGGATCTCACTATGCAGCTCAGACTGGCCTTGAGCTCACTTTGTAGCCCAGGCTGGTCTTGAACTTGTAACCATCCTCTTGCCTTAGCAGCCTCAAGCGTTGGGATTATAGGGATGTGCCACTACGCCCAGCGGACATTACTGTTTGAGGCCTGCCCAGCAGTCCTGCCCTGTAGGCATGCTCACAGCGGGCAGCTCGATCATACAAATGCAGCTGACGCAGATGCGAGCTGCTCTGACTCGTTTGTACTAATATTACTTGCCAGCAGCGTTCATTTATTGTACTTATTACTACTGCGTTGGACTTTTGAGACACAGTCCATTATGTATCCCAGGCTGGTCTCAGACTTCCTGCAATCTGCCTGCCTCAGCCTCCCAAGCACTGGGACCACAGGCATGGGCCACCATTCCTGCTCTAATAGGCTGTGACGTTGGTTTGCTCTCTGCAGCATGTGTTACAAATGGCTGTGCTGTGCCCCTGAAGAAAGTGGCTGCCCTGTGACACAGGCCAAAGGCCCTGTGCATGTCATGCCTGCTTCTCCCTCACCTTTTAACAGTGCTCACAGACAACACTGTTTATCAGGCAGACAGGGGAGCAGCTAAGTGAAAGGGCAGACTTCCCGGACAGAACACGTTTTTAAAAGCAATGCTGTCTGCTTACATTTGGAATTGGAATCTGCTTCTCCCAGGGACCCCAGGTGTACCCCAAGGGCCAGAACTCGCATAGGACACCCTCAGTGCCAGATTCGCAGGGAACAGTGACTGAACTAATACAAAGTCAGAAGAAGCTTAGAAGTGGACACACTTCAGGCGTCCAAAGTGAGCAATACTGAAGTTAAAGGTGTTGGCGCGGGTGTGACCGGGTGGTGGCTCTGTCAGTGTGACCCTGCAGACATGTCCTCAGGCAGACTTTGGGGAGCCTGAGCTCCTCCCAACTGGGTCCTGGCGGAGCCGTCAGTCACTTGCTGCCCCATCCGCTGCATCTTGAAGGAGTGCTAAGCCCAGACCTGGAAGGCAGGAGCAGGAACTGTTCAAGGCTTGGTCCGGGCCTGCAAGGTGGAGCTCAGAGAGCAAACCAAGGCCCTCCGCCCCGCGCCCCTCCCCCACCTCTTCCCTCCCACCCCCTTGGGTTCCTCGCTGAGAAAGCGCATGCGCACAGATACGGACTGGCTTGCTTCGCGGAAGAGGACATCCATGTGCACAAACCGGGACTCTGCCGTAGGAACTCACAGTCCTTGCCCCTCTTTATCGTAAAACTGCACATCAAGTCACCCCTCAGTGGAGACACCCACATGCCAGAGCCACTCTGTCCCCTACTCCACCCCAGGATCTGGAGAGGCTCCTGTCACAGAGAGGCCGGGGCCGGAGCGGTCCCTCTGTCTGTCGGTATCCCGGGCTGGGCCCTGATCATCCACACTGAGCTGGGCAGAGCCCTGGCTTCTGCTCCACCAAACGCCCACCTTGGTGCATCGTGGAGCCCACAAGGCCCCGCCAGTCGGGCAGAACATCCCAGGGAAGCCTGGAATCCCCAAGGGGCCTACAACGCGGGCACCGCAGGGCTAGCAAGCACGGCAGGAAACAGGAGGGGACTGTCACCAGCCTTGGTGTCCTGGGCCAGGACATTTAGGGTCCCCTACTCAATGGATACGGCCCTCTCTGCCCGGGACACTGCCCCTCTGCTTTCGCTTGCAGGGAAACGGAGGGCCAGCTCCTTACCCGGAGGGTGTGATCCCAGGACCCTGAGCAGAAGGCTGTGCCGTCAGGGGACACACGCAGGGTGCTGACGCGGTTCTCGTGTCCGAACAGGATGGAGACACGCGCGCCCTTGAGCACGTCCCACACGTTGATAGTGTAGTCGTTGTAGCCGGCAAACAGCAGGCGGCCTTGAAGTGGGGGACAGCGCGTTACGGGGCCCCTCCTTCCCGAGCTGCTTCCTGGGGCAGATGTGGCCGTCCAGGAGGCTGTCACAACCTGGCCTTGCAGGCAGCTCTGCCAAGGGGGGGCCTTACCGCTGAGGGAGAAGTCCACACTGGATGCTCCGAAGATGATGCTCTCCTTGGAGTAGATGGCCACCTCCCTGTCTGCCCGGAGGTCATACAGGCGACACTGGGCACAGGGAGACAGAAAAGTTTTCTTCACTGAACAAACTCTACTGCTAAAACGTTAAAAAAGTTATTTTCTAAGAAATAAAATGAGGCTGACACTGACAACAGTTCTACGAAGCACTGTACATGGTTTCAAAGTAAATCCTGAGGGGATCTGACTGACCTTGGCAGACACAATAGTTTCATGTTTATTATACAGGTCTTGCTTTAACTTGCCCTTAACCACTCAGCAGACAAGTTTAACCACGAGGCATAAAATGTAAAGCTAGATTAATATGCTGAGCTGTAAAAGGCTTAAATCAACAGCTTCTGACATTGCCAGTTCTGTCAATAACCCATTGTTATTATGGAGTACTGGACTATGTATACAACTACTTTCTCTTAGTTCAATGAGAAGAAATTTTTTGTACCAACAATGATTAGAAAAATTATTATGTCTACATCCTGTGCTCTGTATAACTACTATGAGGACAACAATATGCATTGTATCAATTATTGGGAATGTACTACTAATGTGTTTTTGAAAATGTCACATTGTTTTTATTAAAATAAAATGCAATAAAATAAAATGAACACAGCACCTGGCTGTTGCCCAGGACAAATTCCTGGTGGGAGCTCAGGCACTCACCGTGGCATCATCGGAACCTGAGGCGAAGGCGTCCCCGCTGGGGTAGTACCTGCAGGAGGCAAAGAGGATGTCATGGGCCTCCTGCCCATTTCCCAGCTACCTTGAGGGGGGCCCTAACCTTCCTCTGGGTCACAGGTGATAGTCACAATGGGTGGCCGGTGTGTTCCCGCCTTGCTCTGGCCTGGATCTGGGGCCAGGGATAAGAAAGTGGGATGGCCATGAGCAGAAGAACTGCCCTGCAGAGCCCTGCTCAGCCAGCTATACTGGTGTGCACCCTGAGTGACTCAAACATAGTGGTCCCAGCATAGGCCTGCGGTCCATGTGTACAGTTTTGACCTCCACTCTGTGCCCCTCCAGGCTTCATGCCCTGGGAGAACACAGCTGGGTCTTCCCTGCTTAGGTTCTTCTATTGCAATGCCACTGGGTAGGGATGCATGTGAAACTGTGTTTGTTCCTTGTATTTTTTGTCAACTGTCTCCCCTAGAAGGTAGCGCCCTGGTCTCCCTTGGCCACCTCTGTGGTGTCCCCAGTCCTGAGAGCAATGCCTAGCACAGAAACTCTGCACAGATGTTTGCTGAATGAAAGAGAAAGACTGACTTGACTTTGGGAGGGTGCTGATGGTCCCTAAAGCAACACAGTTATAACTCCCCAAGAGGGCTCAGTCACTGCTAGCCCTTGTTGCCGAGGGGCCCTCTCCCAGCAGAAATAGAGTCTAAGGATGGGCACCCCACTTGACCTGCACCCCAGAATCTCCATGGGACAGAGGAGCACTGTGCCCACCCCACTCACTGACCGGACGCTGTTGATGTCTGACTCGTGAGTCTCAAAGGCCTGCACACACTGGCCGGAACGCATGTCCCACACCATAGCCTTCTTGTCACAGCCCTGCAAACGTGAGATCACATGGGTTATGGCTGCTGCGGGGGCGGCCTACACGTAAGGCCTGGATCCAACACGCTTCCTCAGAACGACACTCTCTTGATCCCAGGGACCCAGAGAGCCCCTCAGAGAAGCAGTTTCTCCTGTCACAGGTTTCTGAGCCCGAACTCATGGCGGCTCCTCCTCAACTACCCACCCCAGCTCTGGCTATGAGCACCAAGTTGCCAGTGAGACCCAGTGTCCCTGACACAGGAAGGGGTCTCAGTGTTCTAGCAGACTCTGAGAGCGTTTTGATGAATTCCTGCAGCTTGATCTACCCAGCAAGCTCACTAGTGTGTGCAGATTCCCAGCAGTGGACGGGGGAGTGAGGCTCCAGGGGGCTGACGGTGTCACAGGACGAGCGTGCGGAACACAGCGTCTGGCACTTTTATTGAGCATAGGGACAAGGAGACACAGGGCTTTCGAGTCTTCAGCGCATGCTGAGTTGGTATCCCTGCCACAGAGGGGCCACCTGGCTCTGGCTACCTCTCAGGACTGGGGAGTGGGCAGCTGAAGTGGGGTCCCCACGTCTCCTGGCATGGTCCACACTGTCTCCTGAGGGGCCAGCGCGACTCTACGTCCCCATTCCTGGCTGTCCGCTATCTCTTACCACCATCCGCTCGCTGTCAACACCTGCACTCACGGTGGCAGCATCGTGGGGCCTCGAAGCGCTGCTGGCGCAGGGTCAAATTACAGACAGGAAACTCTTGAGCTGGGCAGCAGAAGCTGGGGCCGGGTACCCCGATCTCTCACTGGCCCAGGCTGAATCTGTGCCTACTCTGTCTCCAGCCTTGGGGTGGTGGCAGCAGGCAGCCAGCTGGGGTGGGGCAGGCCACTGGTCCACACCCGAGCCCTGTGTCCACCTCAGTGCCACCTCTGCTTCAGCAGCCATGACACCTGCCCTGGGCTGCACCTCCTGCTCTCAGACATGGGCCGTGTCTTCAGATGTCAGGTGCAAGGGGTGACAGAAACTGTGGTGCTTGTTCACATGAAAAAATCTGTTACAGTAAAGGATGCACAGCAGTGAGCCCTGCCCCTTGCTGTCAACACACTTCTGTTGTCCTTGTCACCTCCTGCAGCGGCTCTGGAGTCCTGCGCGTCCTTAGATGGCTGTGGGTCTCTAGGATTGGTGGGGGCCGCGGGCAGTGTGTCTTGCGCTGTGCTAATCTCTAAACGATTCAGCATCGCTGTGTATTCAGGTCACACCCTGAGAAGCGGCCGCAGCCTTGGGTCAGAACACCGTGGGTCCCTCTGCAGGCAGCTGAGTGTCACGGGTGGAGTGAAAAGGGGGCCTGGAGCCCCAGGGAAGTGTGGGGTGCGGGGGACACTTGGGGCGCCCCCGCAGACGGGCCCGGCCATTACCCCGGACACGAAGGTGTTTCCGGTCTCTGAGGGCGCCAGGTCCAGGCACAGCACGTCGGCCCCGTGCCCGTGGAAGCTCTGCAGCAGCTGCCCGCTCTCCACGTCCCACAGCGCGCAGGTGCCGTCGCCGCTGGCTGTCAGGATCTGCCGCAGGGAAGGGCAGGGTCGGCTCGGAGGCCCGGGTCCCAGCAGGTCCCAGCTGTGTCCTGCGCCTGGTTCCCCCCAGGGCTGGCACCTGGCTGGGCCCTGTGCAGGAGGCACCGGGGGCCATCTGTGGGCAGCCCCCCTCTGCTCCCCTACTGGCCCCTCTCCTCTTTTTGTTTCATTTCCTTCTGGGGAGAGGAGACTGGAATTGGAAACCAGGGCCCTGGTAAACAGAACAAGTGCTTCGCCAGCAAGCTGCATCCCCAGTTCTTCTATTTATTTATTTATTTGGCGCAGGGTCTCACTATGCAGGTCTGGCTCATAGTGACCCTCCTGTTTCTGGACTCCCAAGTGCTGGGGTTACAGGCGTGCGACACCACGCCCGGACTCCATCGAGGGCTCAGTGTGCCTGAGAGGGGGGCTGGTGTGGCAGGTGGGGCCAGGAATCCCCAGCTCTTTGAAAGCGTATTTTGAGATAAGGTTTTGTTAAGTTGCCCAGGCTCTAACCTGCTATCCTCCTGCCTCAGCCTCCTGAGTAGCTGGGATGACAGGTGGGCACCTTCCTCTGGCTACCGTGTGCATGTCTGACGGCTGGGGGGGACCTGCCATCGAGTTCATGACACAACGCCTGCGTGGGCTGGTGTAGGGAGTGCTGGGGGGGGTAGTGGTGGGGGGCGGCCCCAGTCAAGAGACAGCCTGAGCTGACGGGCCCAGTGCAGTATCCCAGGGCTGGGCACCGGGAAGGAACTGCGGGACAGGTGTGGAGGACCTAGGCTTCTCCAGGTGCTGCAGGACACAGAGTCCAACGTCAGCAGCGTTTCCCGCCTGAAGTACTGTGCTGCACTGGTTAGAACTGCACCAGGCAACCCGGGGACAGGGAGAGGAGGACTCCCCACCCAGGGGACCCTGCCAAGCTAGCTGAGGACCAGGGCAGCACAGAGCGCCCACGGCCTCCGCGTCTGCTGTCGCACCTGCATGTCGGAGTTGGTGAAGCTGCAGGCTGACAGGTAGTTGGTGTGCATGGCCACCGACTTCTTCTTGGCTGCCATGTTCTCGTTCTTGTCGAAGGTCAGCGGGTACACGGAGCACTTGTTATCCAGGCCCCTGGGGACAGGACCGCTGTGGGTCAGGCGGATGTGCGGCCTGGAACACCACCGCCTGCACCCCGGCCTCTGCACACCCACTAACCAGAACCCCGCCCCGCAAACTTCACACTGAAGATGCCCAGACCTACACTACAACGATGACTGAAAAATACGACAAAAGTCCAAGTAGCCACATCCTTCTGCCTAGACTCACAGCCGCTTTGTCAGGCTTGTGGAAGGAAATCTCAGACTCTCCTCCTTAGCACATGGGAGGAAATTCACAAAGCCCCACTGTGTCCTCAGATAAGCCACCTAGCCAGTGTCTCTGCTGTCCTTGTGACCCAGCCCCGCCTCGGTTCAGCGGCTCCCGTAAGACCTTTCCACCCTCGACACACAACCCGCCTATTTTTGTGTCTGTAGTAAGACATCTCAGGCCCCTTGTTCACAGGCTGTCCCTGCATCGGTCACATTTTGTAAGGCTGTCAAGGACAGACTGAATGTCTTATGTCCGAAACTCAACATCAGGCTGGGACATCTGTGCAGACACAGCGAGTCTGAGGACCAGGCAGAGTGGGCCTGACACCTGCTCCACAGCCAAGGTCAGGTGACACAATGTCCTCGGCACCTGTGCTCTGTGGGACGGAGTTGGGCGTCCCAGAGCAGTGGTGTCCTGTCACACTCCCCGCCCAGAAGCCATGCGGCAGCTCTCAGTGCTAGGGAGGCAGTGCGGATGCTTCTACCTGGAGATCAGGACTTCTCACTTCAGTGTCTGTGCTTTGGTCACCCTCCCTTGTATTTTGTCTTTGGCTTTTCAAGACAAAGTCGTGCCACGTAGTTTCAGGCAGACCCAGGATCTTCCCTGTGGCGTCCTCCTGTCTCAGCCTCACTAGTGCTGGAGTCACTCGCATGCACCACCACGCCGGTCTCTCCACACTTTACATGCTTTGGTTCTTGTCACACCGGCATGACAGCCAGCACAGGGACTGACTGCCTCCATATGCAAGGGCCGGGACATTGAGCGGCCTCGGGCAGGGCAATGGCCCCCGTGCTGGCAGCCACCAGGAGGTGCTGAGCCCCTGCACAATGTCCCTAGAAGGGACCTGCCACCTGTCCTTGCGGACTCTCCACGGGTTCCACTTATCGAGGGCCAGGGTGGGGATAGTCACAGCTCCACTGTGGGACCCGAGGGAGGCACCCACTCCATCAGGTCTGGGCGGGGTAAACCTGCCTACCACACCCCCTGGCGCCCCCGGCCCAGGACCTGGTGTTGCGCTTTTCCTATTTCTGTTTTGAGACAGTTTTCGCTGACCTGTCATCCTGACCACTGCAGCCCTGGCCACAGTCCGCCTCTGAACTGTGTCTTTGTCTTTACTACACCCAACAGCGGAGACACCACCGGAGAAACACTCTGCACAACCCCAGAATTGTTGACTACAGGTCAGGGAATACTGCATGCTTCAGTCCTCGCTGCCAAGCCTGTAAAACCAAGCTCCAGAAGAGACCACGTGCCCTTCCTACTAACCTTGATGTTCTTTCTACTTACTGTAATTAAGTTTCCCTTTTTGTCTATATAATATTCCATTCAATCCATATACCACAATTTATCAATATTTCTTTTTGAAAAATACATCACCTTTTTTTTTGTTGTTGTTCTTTGTTTTGAGACATGGTCTCACAATGCAGTTCGGGCTGGCCTTGAGCTCACGTTTGTAGCCCAGGCTGGTCTTGAACTTGCACTGATCCCCCTGCCTCAGCCTCCCAAGTGCTGGGATTATAGGTGTGCGCCACCACACTGGCTTGATGAATACATCACTTTTTCCTTTTTTTTCTTTTTTTTTAATGCTACAATAAGTAGCCATACAATCACCGCTTGCATGGCTCTTGTATATTTTGAGTCGTTCCTTTCACACTAGCTCTTACACACGGAATCGCCAGATCAAAGGTAAGAAAACATGGAGGGGTTTGAGACACTTCGCAGCCTGCTTCCCAGGTGGGCTGACCTGGGTTTCCGGCAGCTGACAGCGCAAGGGACAGGTGTGACTCATGGCCTACAGGTCTGCAAGGAGAACACTCGTGGAAGAGCTCTGGGCCTTGTGTGAGGCCGTCCAGGGCAGGGTTTAACGTACTAAGACCCTAGTAAATAACAACAACCTGAGTTCATCTGCGTGAGAAGCGCAGGACGTACCCGCAGGCGATGGCGCATCCGGACGGCGCGTAGGCGCAGGCCATCACCCAGGTGCAGGGCATGGTCACCGCGTGCTCCTGCAACACAGCACAGCGTGAACAACAGGCAGCCGCAGGGGTCACACAGACGGCTGGGGTCCGGGCGGGGCTGCAGGGGCTCGGCCTCCCCCCCTTGACCGACGAGCTCGGGTTACAATCTCAGCCATCCTGTCCCTGAGCTCATGGGCACTGGCTGCTCTGCGTAAGCACGGCTCTGAGGCTCTGAAGAGACTTGGGTCCCTGTTAGGAATGGACGCCCTTCCCGACGCCCGCCCCCGCCCCAGGGGCTGCTCTGGTCCCCAGCATCCGGAGCCATTGAGCAGCACGCCGCGTGGTGCAGCGGCGGAGGCCGGGTGCTGTCCCTGGGCTCGGGCCAGTCCTCCCGGCTACTCAGAGGCCGGCCGCGCCGTGGCCCCACGCGGAGGGACGCAGGCTTGGGGGTCGGGGCGTGGGCGCCGCTCACCTTGTTGGTGGTGAAGGAATCCCACACGATCACCTTCCCGTCCTGTGGGGAGAAGAGCACAGGGCTCAGCCCCCCAACGTGCCCACGACGGAGGCGCTAGTGCGCAGGCCCGGCTCCTTGGCAGTGGGGCGCAGGTATGGTTTCTGTGCCTCGACCCACCAAACCAGGACGCGGCCACCACCCGCTCCCGGCAGGAAAACGATGGATCTGGACCCTCGTGGGCCTCGGGAACCCCTTCTACCTCGCCCAGCCCCTCCTGCGCCCCCTCGGACCGCCATGCTCGGCCTGGGACCCTCTGCGCAGGGCTGGCCAGTTGCTCTCTGTGCCCCTGGCTGCGGGGAGACCACTGCCAACCCCAGAGGGAAGCCCCGCAGGCCCAGGTCCCCGCAGGTCAGGGCCGGACTTGCCAGTTTCCTGGGGTGGGGGCGCCCCACAAGGAGGGTTCCTGGACCCATGGAGCGCAGGCCTGCAAACTAGGACCCCATAGGCTTGCTCTGACTCAGCTCCACCTTCCAAGGGAGAGGGCCACAAGGCCAAGTCAAGGTCCTCCCCCTACACAGCACAGGGTGCAGGGTGCCTTCTGTGCTCCAGCTAGCAGGAGTTTTCTCCAGCGTAGGAAATCCAGTCAGGAGAGCTACGCAGCTACTGGGACACCTTGCTGATCATTTCGTAAAAAAGTAAAGTGTTCCAACAAGAGTGATGGCGGGAACAGAGCAGCCGGGGTAAAAACCATTGGTTCTATTTTCCGGTGTTTCTTTAACACATTCGAGTGATAAATTTATGACAGATGAGCTGGGTAGAGTGGGCACACCTATAATCTAGCACCCGGGAGACTGAGGTAGCAGGATCACAAGTTCAAGCCCAGCCCAGGCTACACAGTGATGTAGCAAGGGCCATGTCTCAAAATAAAAAAGGGCTGGGAGATAGCTCCGTGTGCAGGCCTCGGGTTCAGTCCCTCATAACACACACACACACACACACACACACACACACACACACACACACACACGCATGCCAGGTGTCACCCGGCATGTTTGTAGGTAACCCAGGAGGCTGTGTTGTTGTCCAGCCTTACACGGAAAAAGATCTCTGGCAGAAAAACCTGCACTGACTGGAAGGGTCTGGCTCACGGAGGGTCTTCTGTGTTCAGGCTGTCATTTTCTGTTCCACACATGCAATACAAAATAGATATGAAAAGCAAGCGGTGGGGCTGCCAGCTTAGGGAAGGTTTGCTCTACAACAATGGACAACGTGCATGCAGGGTGTGAGCCATGTGAACTTAGAGCGAGGAGACAGCTACGTGTTCTAAACACCCATTTCAAATCTGTTCTTTATGCTGTAAGAATTCTGTTTTGTTTTTGTATTGGGAAACCCAGGACCTCGAGGATGCCAGGCAGGCACTGTGCCACTGAGCTGCATCCCTGATCCAACACCGAAAGAACCAAGAAAGTCAAACTGAAAGAGCCACGTGGGTGGAATCTTCATCATGGGTGCCCCGAGTTTGGAGAAACGGTTTGTATGTGCACTGCGGAAGCGGGCACACGGAGAAACCTATAGAAGTGGGCTCACTGTCACAGGAGGCCCTGCTACCCCCTCAGGAAGAAATGGTTCAGTCCAGTTTAAAAAAGTCAAATCCAATCCACAGCGTTCCAACCTCTCCGAACTCTAACCTCCCAAATTGGTGATGAGCAAGAAAATCCCTTGAGCTAAGACATGTCCTCTGAGGTACAGGCAAAATCACCCAGCTGGACAAGTCCGTTCCCCCCCTCCCCCCCCCAGGACAGGCCCCGTGCCTCCGGTGGAGCCACCTGTCCCACGCGCTGTGTATCTACCTGGGAGGAGCTCACAATCCGCCTCTTGTCCCGGCACCAGTCCATACACAGCACTTTGTTCCCATGGCCTTTGAGGGTCCGCCTGGTCTTCATGACAAACTGGCCCAGGGCTTCCACTCGCTCTGCCACCTGGCGCACTGGGGAATAAGGCCAGTCAGCCCCATGCCAAGGCCTGGCTTGGCACACGGGCACAGGAGGGACAGTGGCCCTTCAGAGGGCCTTGGGTGCTTTGTGGTCTGTCATGCATTTACTACACACACTTAAGATTTAAGTCACTACGTTTTCCAAAGCACTTCCTTATGGACCAGTGTAGGACTGAAGGTATGGCACATATCTAGAGTATATCTATGCTGGGCATGGTGGCGAACCCCTGTAATCCCAGCACTTGGGAGGCTGAGGCAGGAGGATCAGTGTGAGTTTGAGACCAGCCTGGGCTACAGGAGTGAGCTCAAGGCCAGCCTGAACTGCACCTTGCAGCCTTGAGCTCACTTTGTAGCCCAGGCTGGTCTCGAACTCAAAACCATCTTCCTGCCTCAGCCTCCCAAGTGCTGGGGTTACAGGCGTGCACCATCAGGCCCTCATACCCTATCGTTCTTGCCACTTTCTGAAGCAGCTCTGGAGCGCCCTTCCCTGATGTCTATGAGGCGTGATGAGACATACTGAACGCTGCTGCTGACCAACGGACAGGCTGCTCATGAGAACGACACTGCGTTCTCACCCTATTCACCCGACCTGGCACTGTGGGATTTCTGGCTCTTCCCAGTCAAAATGACCATGAAAGGGGGACGTTTTGAATCCATTCAGGACATCACGGCAGCTACAGCAGCACAGCCAGACTCTCAGGAGAGAAAACTTCAGCAAGTGGCAAGAATGAGGTATGACTGCGTCCGAAGTAAGGGAGGGCCATGCGAGGGGATTCGTGGAATCGTGTCTGTTACTGCATTAGAAAAACACTGAAGTAGTCACGGCTTTTGGCCACACCACAAATACAAAAGGGAAGAACAGACCACATGCCTGATTCTTCCACCACACCGCCAGGCCCAGGGTCTTCAAGGCTGGACCCAGCCTTTCCCGAGAGCTTCCCAGGGCTTCGGCAGGCGGTGACCCAGCACCCTGTGAGGCCTGGCAGGGGTCACACGTGAGGGACCTGAGGGTCACCCCGGCCTGCGTGAGTACTGAGGTCTGGTACTTGCCTCCCTCCCTGGAGCCCTCTGTCCGGCCAAAGGGGCGTGTGTAGACCAGGACCAGTGCTGACCTGTGCCTTCAGGAGCTGGGACAGCTCGGCCACGCATGGCCTCCGCCTGAGAGCCACGCCTGGCTCTGAACTATGACCAAGTGCCCTCTGGGGAGACCTTCCCTGCCCCAAGTTTCACTATACCATGTTCCCTTGAATGACCATAGAGAAGGGCCCGGAGCTGGCACTAAAGCGACACCACAGCCTCATTTAGGACCCAGGGACACGCTGCTGGCCCATGGTGGCTTTCACGGCAAAGCCCGACCCAGCCCCGTGCTGAACTGGGCCTGCAGCCTGTCCAGCATGTACTGGAGCTGAGGTCCAGCTCATGCAGTACTGTGGGGACAGGGAGGCCCTGCATGCCGTGTTCCAGTGCTGCCCGTCCCAGAGGTCCACGCGCCACCTGGCACCTTTGAGTGCTGGCCTCTGGCAGCACCTAGGGGCTTCTGTGGTGAGATGATCTGAGACTGGATGTCACGATGGTGCATGGGCACCTTGGCCCCAGTACTGTGACCTCTGTGAGTGGCTTCTGCTGGGCCACTTACTAACAAGCAGGGGCCGATCCAAGCCCTCCTCCCGTGCTTTCCAACCTAAGCAGGGCTTCTCCTCCCTGCCAAGGATGTGCACCTTGGCATCTATTAGTGGGGATGCAGGGTGCTCAGTGTGCTCAGAAGCTAACGGTGACAACGGCCATGGGGCGCTGCTGCCCACGGAGCCCGTCACACTCTCTGGGACCTCCCAGATCTCCTCTGTTCTCCGCTCCTCCTGTCCTAAGCTCTCTGCTCCCTCTGACTCACGCCGCAATCAGGACTTCTCCGCGAAGTCTCGGTTCCTTCTAGGCCCCTACTTCATTCTGACGAAAGGACAAATGTGTGCAAAAGAACTGAGAACCCAAGCTGCAGAAGCGTGTCAGCTGGGTACAGTGGTGCCCACCTGGAATCTCAGCTACTCAGAGCGGAGGCCGGAAGATCGCAAGTGGAGACCAGGGTGGGCGACTTAGCAAGACCCTGGCTTAAAAAACAATCACTGCCTGGGGCACACGAGTGCGCTACGTAGGTGCAGCCCCCGGAGCCCACAGAGTGAAGCTTAAAACCAGAAGTACCCGGTGTGTTCAGGGCGCTGAGCCAGAGCTCTTCTGTTCTCTTTAGAAAGAAAAGCCGCCTGACCAAGGCACACGGCCTCCCTTACGTAAGACGAAGCTGAACGTACCCACCTGGAGATTCTTTCTCCCACTGCAGGTTCTTCCCCACACACAGACTCACTCCCAACCCACTCCCTGCTGTCTCTAGCTGCCAAATCTCGCACCTAGAAACCTAGAAACCAGCTAAGTGCATCTGTGTGTCATCTGTGGGAGCAGAGTTGGGGGCACATGGGCTTCCCCTTTGCCTTCGGGTGCTTGTCCCTCCTGCGTGTAATTTTTCTTAGAGGCACGAGGAACCCCCTGCAGGGGCTCAGACGCTGAGAGCTCCCAGGGCTGCACGGAGCAGGGCAGGCAGCTCCAGCGTCCGAGGCCTCGGCCAAAGCCCAGCCCCAGCAAGCACCAGCCGGCTCACCTTCTTGCACCCTCAGGGGCTGCCAGACTTGGTCTCTAGCCCAGTGCAAAGTGACAACTGTCAGCTGTGACACTCTGCAGCCAGGGACTGAGCTGTGTTCATGGAAGCAATAATAGGAATAAACTGAGTGGCCTGGTGAATTCTGTCCCAGTCAACCCAGCTGTGGCAGGCTGTTGCTCCCCACAGAGCTCGGAGTCCTGTCCTTCCCGTCTGGTCCCTCCCTCCCACTGCCTCTCCGCTCTTGCTCAGCTGCCAAGCATCCGCGATCAGGTGAAGTCATGGGGCAGGGACACCCGGATCTCCGAGATGGCTCCTGCTCTGCCACGCCACTCCACACCCAGCCATGCAAGTGCCTTTCCCTCGTGCTGGGCCAGCGGGGCCTCTGGGGTGAAGAGGACGCCTTGTCCACTGCGCATGAACCTCAACACTGCTCTGCGGCCTGGGGGACACCGTGAGGGAGGTGAATGGCAATGCGTCTTTTACACTAGTATGTATTTAAGAAGACATTTCAACAGTCAGCACATTTTAAAAAATCATATCCCATATCGTGTGCGGGTCCACACATAAAAATTTAGACCACGAACATTTACAAAGAAAGCATGCAACAGAGTATTTTCCCTATTGCAACAAGGTACTTTTCCTCTTTCCACACCGGATTAAAAAGAAAAAAAAGAAGACCAAAGCATGAACAAACTCTGAACGTTTCTGTTTTTTTTTTTTTCTGATAGCATCTTGCTATGCTATTTAGGCTGGCCTTGAACTCACAGCAAGCCTCCTGCCTCAGTCTCTCGAGTTCTCGGATTACAGGTGTGTGCCACCGCACCAGGGGCTCAGTGTTTCGACAGCCACCATGTGGTAGACCAAGGAATGAAGGGGACAAATTACCCAAAGCTACTTTTACTTATCCGGTGAGGCTGAGCATGGTGACACAGCTACCTGGCAGGCTGAGGCAGGTGGGTGAAAGTTCAAAGCCAGCCTGGACAACTCGGCCCAGCCCTGCCTCCGAATAACATCCCATAAAGAAGGGTCAGGGATGTCGCTCTGGTAGAAGGACTGCATCACACGGGCAGGGCCCTGGCCCGCTTCCTCTGTAGAGAGAAGCACGTCTTTCTCATTTTTAAAAACTGTTTCCTTGGTGCAAGAGCACAGTGTGGACATTTCGCAAATTAAAGAGGCCACCTTTTGGAGCACAGCGATCGGTGCCGACGTCCCCCTCCCCGCCCCAGTGTGAGGCTGGGCACGCACTAGAGGCGCGGGAGGAGTGAACGCCAGGGTTACGGGATGCTGTAAAAACACCTGCAAGCACTGCCTATGGCTGCTGATCACTGCCGTGTCTCCAGATTGAGATTGTGGTGCTGGGGAGGGCACCCAGGGCCTCACGCCCGCCAGCCAGGTGCCTACCACAGAGCCGCACACCCGAATCACCCCCACCCCCCATCAGCCACAAGAGCTCTGCCCGAGGTGCGGGGACCGTGGGCCGAGCCAGGGTTGGGCTGCTGTGCTCAGGGTCTCTAGCTGTGCAGGGCAAGTCCAATCCACAGCTCTGAGGGCTGCAGCCCAGGCCGTAGCTGAGGGCATCCGGCTCTCACTCCTACTCCAGGGCAGCGACTGCCCACCCCAGAGACAGGACGGCTCTCCCATCCGCGCGGCTCACTGCCCGGCACGTCTTGGTTCTAACTTCTCAAGGCCTGCTCGGGTGCGTTTTTGCCTCAGATGTGCCCCCCACTTCCTGTGCCCCTCAACTTGTGAAGAACCCAATCAGCATGGGCAGTCCGGAGAAACCTCTGGCTTAGCGCCCGGACAGTTCTGACCTTCCAGACCCCCCTCAAACCACACTGCACACTGCCTTTCACGCGATCCTTTCCTGTACGCTTGGCCATAAGATGGGGTGCTTGCCCAGCTCCTGATGGCGAGTCCCCATTTAGAAGCTCGAAGGGCTGAGAGGCAGAGCACCAAAGCTTCCTGCAGGAACGTTAAACAGTGTCCATGGAGGTTCACTGATGACATTCGCACACCAGGGCAGGGGGCAGGGCACAGTGGGGAAGCAGCCGGGCCATCTGTCCTCTGACCACTGCGGCAGCAGGGCCAGAGGCAGCCTGGCGGGTGGGACCCGCAGGGACCCAGGAGCCATCTCCTCCCCACACCAGAGCAAACCAGCGGAGGCCCTGGCTGGTCTACAAGGATGCTTGCTGTTGTATTTTCCCCTCAGCGTAAAATTAGAAGGGGCCAAGGCCCAGGCGATAACCCGTTTGAGATAAGCCTTTCCAGATACATTCAGGATGCGGGGCCAAGTGCGCTGGCTCTCAGCCGGAGGCCTGCAGCAGGGAGCCTGCCGGGGCTTCAGCCTGCAGCTCTCGGGCAGACGCGGCCTGGTGCTGCGGGGGCCGCTGTGCCCCTGCAGGTAGCCGCTCCCGAGGGGTCGGGACCCTGGATGGCTCCAACGTGGCCCAGGGCCGCACCTGTGCTGACCTGGCCCCCGCTCTGTCTTCCGCATCCTCGCTCCTCTGGCAAGGGCCACGTTAAATATCTTGCGAGCTGAACGGGTTTTGCCTCCCTCTCTGCTTCCTCTCGTTTTTTTTAAGGCCCCTCCTGAACTACAGCTCGCTGCAAAGTGGTCGCAGCACAGAGGAGCGGTACCGCCTCCGAACCCCTCTGGGCCCTGGGGTTCTGCCTGGCTTTAGGCACAGGCTCCCGCGCGCACATGCCCCACCTGCTGGAGTCAACAGGACTCGAGCTGCATCGCTACTTGGAATTTCCTTTTTTTTAAAAAAATCTTTTGTTTATTTGGTACAGCGTCTTGCTACGTATCTCAGATTCGTAGTGATCCTCCTGTCTCAGCCTCCCCAGTGCTGGGATTACAGGTGTGCACCACCACGCCCAGTTTTGGTGGCCTGCACCACGTGGCCAGGGTTCTAGGGCTGGCACGACAGGCAGAACTGGGGATCAAACTTGGGTCCCTGCACTTGCCAGGTAGGTGCTTAGACCACCGAGCTATCTCCCTAGCCCTGTTTTTGGTATTTTAACTTAATAAAAATCTCACACCTTCCACACATGCTTGCATGGACTTCCTTTTCATTCTCTGGAATGCAGGCCGCAGCTCTGCAGCAGGCCCCCAGGGAGAGCAGCAGGTTGGAGCTATGTGCTGCCTGCAGTCACGGCCCCGCAGCCGCCCACATCCCGTCCCTGACTCCTCAGGGTGCCCATGCAGCACAGGCAATGTGACTGCTCAAGCACGAAGTCACAGATAGGCCTAAGGGGAGCCCCGAGCCAGGAGCCCATCCTGGCTGTGTCTTCCCGGTGGGCTGAGCAGAACCAAAGGCTCCTGTTAAGAGGGAAGCGCAGGTCAAGGTCAGAAATGATGTGACTCTGAGGCAGTGCTCACAGTAACACAGGACTGCGGATGCCTCCAGGGCCGGGCAGTGCGCTCTTCCCTACCACGCCCAGGACTGGCCTCCAGGACCCCGAGGCTGAACAGCAGCACAGGAAACTAACACAGGCGGATGGCACCAGGGGCACTGGCGGCGCCCAAGGGCCACTTCCTATCAGGCTGGCCCAGGGCGATGCTGGGGTGAGGCCCACAGAGGGGACACTGGCCTCAGTGTCATAGGCAGCTGAATTTATAGAAATATTCTAGGCAGCTACATGGGGCAGGCCTTCAAAGCAGCCAGTATAGAAGACAAGACCTCCCCTTGCAGCTGTGGGACAGACAGGCACCTCCCTGAGGGCCAGACCTCCAGGCCAGAGATTAGACAAACGCAGCTGCATGCCTCCCTGTGGATAGACAGCAGGGATCGGTGTTCTCAATAGGTCTCTATCACCTTGAGGAAGTCAGGAAGAGGCACTAACCCAGTCCTACAGGAAGAGCCCCTGCTCGCACTCGCCTGCCCATTCGATCCCGATTTCATCAAGTTTCCCTGAGCAATTATGCTTGTAATCTTAGTGGCTGACCACCTCTGTCCACCTTGTAAGTTCTCCTGCTTCTCACCTTGAACCTGCCTCCACCCCCTGAATGTGCTCTATAAAAATTCCCAGAAAAGACAGGTTCCTGGGCAACCCACTCAGGTTCATGTCTCTCTCACCTCTGTCTGTCTCCCTCTCCTTCCCTCTCCCTCTCACGGAAGTTTTCTTTTCCTTAAATATATTCTGCTCTTAACCTCTGTGGTCCCTAAAATTCACTCTTTGGTTTTAGAGACCATGATCTCGTCCCAGGTATGTTTCAGGTTGGGATTTCTTTCTTCCGTACCATCCAGGCGACGGGCAAGGGTCCTGCAGCCAGGAAATACTTGCTTTTCTCTCCTAATTTAGGGACTTTAATTCTGTTGTATTGGGTTTTTAAAGACAAGGCTTTGGCCAAATGTAATCCAAAAGCAGAGTGGGTGTGGGGCTCAAGAGCATTTTAAATCCAAAAGTTCCTGGCAAACTGGGATGAGCTGGTCACCTCCACCGGTGGCTGAAGGGGTCTCACTGGGGAGCAGGGCCTGCAGGGCCATCTGTACAACCACAGCACAAGAATGTGCAGCATCCAGGCATGTGGTGCACATGGGTTATCCTAGCTCTCTGGGAGGCTGAGGCAGGAGGATCACAAGCTTTAGCCGGGTCTGGGCTATACCATACAGTGACTTAGTGAGATCTTGCCTCAAAACAAAACAAAAAAAGGTTGGGGACACGACTCAGTGTGAAGGTTCTTCGTCCCTAGTACTGCAAAATAAGAAGAAACAAACAGGAAAAAAAAAAAAAAAAAAAAGGCAGAGGCCTCTTGCACGCTCTGCTCAGGAATCAGCCACAACCTCTGGCATCCAGTTGACGCCCTGACCTGGTTCTTGAAACCTCACTGTGGCCTCCATCAAGAAGGAACAGTCCTCAGATGCCACAGGGAAAAGACCGGGCCTCTGTGAAGCAGCCTGGGCTGCAGATGTGGGAGTGGGCCTAGCATCCACTGCTGCTGTAGGCTGGCTGCAGGGTGTCTAATGGGCTCTCTGCCCCTGCCTCCCTGGCCTGACAGCCCCTCCCCTCCTGCTCCAGCTCTGGGCCCCCTGCTCCAGGGCAGCTGGCCAGCCGAGGCAGACTCACTCCAACCCTGAACCCTGGTCACCCTTGAGCCAGACGTTGGTTTCCAAGCTCACCGTGCTCCTGCACCAGGCCCATCTGCTCTTTCTCTGTCCCCTCACTCAGGGACAGGGGAGTGTGCAGGTGTGGCCCTGGCTGCATCCATGTGAGGCTTCACAGCGGCTCACCACCCCCATCTGGCTTGGAGCTGAGGCTGTGAAGCTCAGGGAAGGAAGGAGCTGGGGCCAAGGGGCAGGGGAGCTCTGAGACGCCCCACCCAGGGCCACCTCTGGCAGAAGCAGGGCAGGATGCCTAGACTGTCCCTGGGAAGTAGAGGTGTCTGCACCCGGGTCACTCTCAAATCTCCAGCTCCTCAGGGTCAAAAATCCAAATCCTCCGCGCACCACAGGTCACCACCTTCACCGGCCTCACACCTGCCCCACAGGGCACCCCCGCGATTCCTGTGCACTCCCCCGGCTGCGCTGCAGGGGGCCCCTGCTACCTTTCTCTGGGCTTCAGCCACGGGCTTGTCTTGAGGGCCACCTGGTAGGGCCTGGGGAGCCCCAAGGTGGCCCCATCTTTTGGTCCACCTTGCCTAGGAAATGGCAAGGCCTGCTCTGCTCTCCAAAGCCAGCACAGCTTGGGCACCGAGTCCTCCCCCGTAAACCCCAGAGGCCAGGGCAGGGCAGGCCTGGAGCTGTGGCCTCACCATCAGCAGGGCTCCTTCAGCAAGCCCGACCGCCTGGAAGTGCCTCAGTCTCCCCCTCTGTCCGGTGGTGAGCTCTGAGAACCCACTTCCGGATGCCCACGGTGTCTCCAGATCCGCAGGCCACGCCGCGTGCTTCCCCAGCCCACCCCGCTTTGTCTCTGAGGCCAGCAACAGCTTTGTTGGGGATGATGCGACCCGTTCCGCCCTCCCTCAGTTTCCCCGGCCTCGTTCCGACAATGGAGCCCGATGGGACAGCCTGGGGGCGCAGGGAAGTTTCATGGCGACTTCCTATGGTAGGAAGCCGCTAACACAGCCTAGCGGCCACAGCCCCTCTTCCAGCTGCGGTGATGGCCTGAGCCTGGGCCACCCCGGCTCAGTGACTCGTTCTCTAGTCCCCAGCGCCGCGGCGAGGCACCGGCCACGCTCCTCCCGGGCGCGAGCAGGTGGGGGTCACGGACTGAGGCGAGACCCCGGCCCGGAACGCCCAGGACCCGCGACCCCGCACCCCATCCGGCCGCGGCCACCCGCCTGGGAGGTCCAGCAGCGGGCGCGGAGCCGCCCCGTGGAGCCGCCCGGGGGCCCGGAGGCGCCGCCCCTCCCCCGCCCGCCCCTCCCCCGCGCCGCTGAGCTCACGCTCCACGTCGTGCAGCTTGGCGCGCTCCTCCTCCAGCTTGCCCTTCAGGCTCTCCGCCTCGCTGCGCAGCGCCGCCAGCGTCTCGCTCTCGTGCAGCCCGTCGGTGGCCATCTTTGGGGACAGCGGGAACGGGGTCGGGACGTGAGCCGCGGGGACCACAGCGCAGGCCCCGCCCCCACCTGTGCCCACGTGCCGCGCCTGCGCGTACTGTGCTGGAGACGGGAAGATCTTGCTATCTCTGGGTAAACTGAGACTCGGAGACGCTGCGCGAGTCGGTGGACACTAGAGGCGCAGGCCGAACTGGGCCCTGCCCGGGTCTCTCCTCTCCCGGGAAGCAGCGACCCGGCCCTTCACTCCGGCGACTGCACAGACCTGATGCAGAGCACGGCCGGGTCTGCGCCCCCGGAGCCTTGGGGACCCAGATGCGCAGGGTGTGGCTGCTCGGCTCCGCCCGCTGTGCGCATGCGCACCCTCCCTGCAGCCCGGGGACCAGGGCGGAGCTCGGCACCGAGCCCTCCGGTACCCAAGGTATCTGAAGTAGTTAAGATGGGTGGGTGGCCGGGTCACCGTCAAGCTCTCCACTGCCAGTGTACGCAGGGTAGGGTAGACTGCAATTCCTGAGTACAAGCCGCGGCCCCTCCCAGGTCACTCGTGGAGGGGCAGGGCCAGTGTGGCCCCTGGGTGGCACAGGGAGGACACCTGGAGGAGTCCTTGAGGCCGCGGACACCTTGGTGTCTTCCACAGCAAGGCGTTCAGGTGACACCCACAGTCACGAGCACAGGACTCCGGGCCACGCCTGCGTTTCCCGGGCTGGGCCCACCCAGCCGCCGTGGGGCGTGTGTGTGGAGAGTGTGGGTCTGTGGGCTCCGGGCAGTGGCGCTCCTCGCTGGCAGGTCCCTTTTCCCCGAATCCACGGAGAGTGGGCCCTAGCGCTTGCCGTAGGAATTTAGCCACCCAAGACTGGGGCCGGGAGATGGTTCCGTGGCTCAGGTGCCTGCCTGGCAAGTGCAAGTTCGTGAATCCGAACTCTGGTCCCGCAAAAAGAAAAAAAAAAAAAAAAAGATTGCGGCAGAGCCGCGGGGTCTCGCTCGAAGTGAGACAGCGGGAAGCCCGCAGCCTGGGCTGTGCGTGTTCTAGGGTCACCGTGCTCGGGATCTGGTCCATCAAGGGACTGTGTCATCACCGCCTGTCCCCTTCGTCAGATGACAGTGAACATGGGGACCCTCCAGGCTAGGCTCGGAGCATGGGGGGCTGCTCCTGCTCCAGGGGCAGTGGTTCATGAAAGGGAAGTCCAGGATCAGCAAAAGCCAGAGGGGCAGGCTCAGGTCCTGAAGGTCCCACTTTGGGTCTGCAGAACCAGGTCTACAACAAACGTGCTGCTTTCCTCGGGCCTAAAGAGGCGTTAGAATCACCCGCACACAGCGCAGCTTCCGCGAGGATTTCCCTCCGGCCGGGCCAGCAGAGTGCTTTACCACTTCCTAACAGGTGGGGGCGCTGCTCGACTGGATTTGCAACTCCTCCAGCCAAGACCCACTTCCAGGGCTTCAGCCATGCTCTGCGTGGTCTAAAGCCTGCGCATGGCCACCTCTAGGCTGGACTCGACCGTCTGTGTTCTGCATTCTGTTCTTGAGCCTCCAGAGGCATGGGATTGAGGAGTGCGGAGGGAGCCTAGTTTTCCTCAGGTTGCAGTAGGGGAAGGCTCACGGGCTGTGTGTGCAGCCCTGACCTTGCAAACGAGGGCCCTGTGCTTATCTGCCGGTCTCTTAGCTCAGTTGCTTGCTAAACAGACAGGCCAGAGACAGTGAAGAATGAGTGGGGCCGGACACAGTGAGTGCAGACGATGCAGACAGATGCCATTAGCAGTCCTATCCGGTGGAGAGCAGAGGAGGGGACTGGGCCCTCTGCCCCTGGGGACAGAAGCAGGACTGGCACCAGGCAGCCCATGAAGAGTGCCTGTCCCCGCCCGGGGGGTGTTCTGGTCTCTGGCCACTCCAGCGGCTTCCAGGCAGCTCCTCTGACCTGGGCCTTCTCACCGCGTGGTCCGGGCCTGGCAACTCCTGTTTGTAAGAAGCGGCACTTACGATTTCTGCACATGTTGAGCAGTAGCTGAGCTGCTGGGATTTCTTGAAAACTGGTCTCAGGGCTCTCTGTTTGAAGCATTTGTCGCAGGAGCCAAACACGTTCACTAAGAAGGTCTGGTCACACATCTTGCTCCTCGGGGAAGCTGGAAGGAAGTTAGAGGACAGAGCGTGAGCGGGGCCATGGGCTTGGCGACCTCCCTGTGCAGGGCAGGTGCAGAGACGGCTGCCTGCGGGAGGGCGCGTGTGGTGCTCTCCGTGGCCTTCCCTTTCTCATCACGCCGGGACCAGAAGCCTGGTGCTTGGCTGATCGCTTGGCGGCTGGTGGCCCTTGTGACAGCACTGCGTCAGCTCCAGGTTCCTGGCGGAGCTTAACGGGTAACGGAAGCCATGATGTAAAGCTTTTAAAAACATTCCTTCCAGTCAGGACAGTAGGACACAAAGGACAGAAGATCCGCAGCAGAAGGTCCAGTGCAGCTAGCTGTTTAAGAAATCAAAATGAAG
>PVKN010007754.1:0-26125 GCA_004027915.1 Capromys pilorides
CTAGATTCTAGTACATGAGTCTATTTGTAGACTATTTTCAAATCTCCTCTGTGTCATCGGCAAGAAATGATAACGCACACCAATATGTACACAGGGCAAATATTCAGCAAGTGCTTCTCCTTTCCAGGCTCTGGAAAGGCTCCACACACATCATCTCATTATGTTTTTCTTGCTAAGCATTACAAACTGGCCTTTGAAAGAGGCAAATGCATGCTTGGGGCCACAGAAGTAAGTAGAGGGCCAAGGCTGGAACCCAGACTCATAGTCTTAGTTTATACTCGCTCTTAGCGTGTGTATGGGAAGCGATGGAGAGTATGGGGGGAAGGGGCGCTGTGATGAACCAGAAAATAGTTGTAAAGTCAGTGACTATCACTAAGAACCAGGCACTTTTCTTAAGGAAAGTACACGCCTCAATGTGGCAAGTTTTTTTTTTTTCTTCTTCTTTTTCTTCTTCCTCTTTTAAGAGAAGCCAGGAAACGGGATCTTGATGTAAAAACCAATTTACAAATACCAAATACCAAACAATTCTCTGGGCATAATTCAAGGCACAGATGTCTCCCTCTGTTAGGGGTCTCACTGTGCCCAGGAAGGTTCCCGGGGAAGTAGGATTCCAGACCATCCCTGGAACTACATGTGGGTAGAAAATTATAAATATATCTGTACTGCTTCTACAAAGTGTTTCTCAGGTTGATTTTAAAAGACTAGAGTAGAAAAATAGGGCCAATATTTACTAAAAAAAACAAGGCCTTAATGAAAGGTACCAGGAAGGGAGCAGCTGGAGTATTCCAGCCCCTGTCATGGAGGAGGCTGGCATAGAACCATCTTACACTGGGCTGACAGGCCATGCTTATCTGAAAGGAAAAATATAACTTCAGGGAGGGCTTCATGTTATATCTGAGGCCCTAATAATGATCATTATGCTGTCAGCACATAAGACTTGGTTCAAAATAAATCTCCTCCTGAAAGTCACATTTTACTTGCTTCCCAGTCCTTCCTTACCACCTCCGCCTAGTGGCCTCCTACACTCAATAACCTTTCCTTTCTCTAGCCCATTTGTCAAGGGATGGCAGCCACAGGGCCACACATATGGAGGTCTCATCATTAGAGTGGTCTGCAACCAGAATGGAGCTGGTCACCAGACAGTGGAACCTTCTTCCTGCCCTGGCCTTTATGGGGAGAGGGAGAGAGCACAGGATGGCTTCCATGTTTTGAAACAAAACAAAGCAAGCAAGCAAGCAAACAAACAAACAAAAACAACATTTACACCATCAACAGACCAAAATGGTCTAAGACAATATTCTTAAAGAGTGTAAAGGAATTCCCATCCTCGGATCTTAACAAGATCAGAAAACCTCTGTTTACTATAAGAATTGTTTCAGCAAGGGAAGTGAAATCTGGCACAGGGGGGAAAAATCCCATTTCTATCTGCTCTCAAGATAGTAACTTTGCAACCATATGCCATGTGTGTTTCATTAGAGCAAAACAGCACTCTAGTGCACCAGGGACAGATTTGCTGTTGCTGCTGCTACTGCCGCTGCCGCCTCCACCACCACCTTCTGTTGCTTAGATAAAGCCGAGGCATGTGGCACTGTTGTGAGATTCTTAGAAGACCCAGGCAAGTACTGCTGCTAGGCCTCTGCAAGTGAATTTGTACCACACGGCTTTAGTTTCCAGCTCCTCTGGATCCTGGGAATCTCCTCTTTGGAAGACACACAAGAAAGACTCCTGATGCCTTTTGGAAGGGAGGGGGCAAAGAAAGTTTGTACCTACTTTGGAAGATCATTTATAATTATGCAGCGACTTCTCTCACTCTGGGAGAGGCAGGGCAATGTGATGGTTATCAGTGTGCAGAGATGTGTGCTCCAGCCCTGGTCTCCTATGTCCTCACTTTGGGACACAGCACAGTTTACTGAATGCTTTTAAGACTTAGTTTCTCTTCAATAAAATGGGAACAACTGTAGGTCCAGCCATAGAGAGGTGTTGTGAGGGTTGAGCTGATGCCTTTGTATAGAACTTGCTCTCCAGTTCACTGTCTCCCCAGTCATCTCCATCCATAACCTAAAAGAGAAAAGGCAGATCTATGTTCCCACTACTCATGTGTTGTTCCCACTACTCATGTGTTTCTTGTAAAGACGATCAGGAGTCACTGTGACACACGATGGCCACGGCCACTGTACGGTAATTCTTCAGCTGCAGCATGGACACAAAAGTTGACATCATACTCAGAGCCTTATGTTAGATGTCACCTTCACATTGATCTCTGGGCTGCTTTAGTCCCAGCTGAAGATGAAAGTATGCCCATCCTGTTCTCTATTCCACTCCAAGAGGAGCGTAACTGTCAGTCTGCAAAGCACAGAGTCTGCATCAGAGTGGGCAGTGACACATCTTTGCGCTTCTAGATTACTGGCCTCCATCTTCCCTCCTCTGCCTTTCACTCCCAAGGACCTGGACCTGTGGAGCTTCAGGAGTGTCAAGCACTCCCAGGAAGCAGATACACATGAAGATTAGTGTCTACGGTCCTTGGTACCTTACACCCTTCAGATCTTTTCCTCCACTGGGGCAGCTGAACCAGCTCTTAACAGAGCCTGGAGCTTCTCCCTGCCTGACCCTGGCCCTGGTTCAGGGCTTCCCATTACCTCACAGCAGGGCCACGGGTGGTCTCTGCCTGCAAAGGCCAGCCTAGTCAATTATTTGTTTTTTGCTCTGCCCTCTATCCCCTGGCTTATCTTTGCTTGTTCAAGAACTTAATTTAAATGTAATCATATGGCATATGATTACATATGTCTGGCTTCTTTTAGTTGGCATAATGTTTTTGAGGTTCACTCATGTTGTAGCATTTATCAGTATTTTGTTCCTTTTTATTAATGAATAGTAAGTTTTTTTAGTTACTTTCTCATTGCTGGGATAAAATGCCAAACAGTCACAAGTTAAAGAAGGAAAGGTATATTTTAGCTCACAGTTTGCAGAGGTTTTAGTCCGTAGTCAGCTGGCTCCAAAGAAGGGTAACATGGCAGAGGGACATCGCAGAGGAGACACAGTTCACATCATGGCATGCAGGAAGCAGCTAACACACAAAGCAGGAGGAATATATTTTTGAAAATGTACACATTAAGAAAGAAAAGCTTGCATGAATATTTTAATACTAAATTTATTGAGCTAGGTGTGGTGGCACACATCTCTAATCTTAGCACTTGAGAGGCTGGGGCAGGAGGATAGCCACAAATTCGTGGCCAGCCTGAGCTATACAATGAGTTCAAGGCCAACCTGGACTACATAGCAAGACCCTATCTTAAAATAAATAAATTAATTTATTGAGACATCATGAAAGTAATACGTTATCTTTGTTCTCTATAATTATAAGAGTTGATCAAAATGGTGGCCATTAGTTCCCACACATTTATTAGTGTGGCAAACTGCTGAAGTGTGTGTACATTTTTTGGGTAGACTAAATCTGGGTTATACCACCAGTGGTCCCTGCCTCCCATCAAGCTTCACCTCCCAGCATCACATCCAGCTATAAAAGTATCAGTGGACTAATCCAGCGTAACACACATGTGACCCAGTAGTTGCCTCCCAAAAGCCTAACCTTTGAATGCCTGATGTTTCAGGAGGACATCTAGATGTAAACCATAATATTACACCCCAATCCCAAGAGACTCATGCAGTTCCCTTTATGTAAAATGTGTTTATCTCTTAAGAGCTACCAAAGTCCTAGCAGTTTTTGTATTGCTGAAAAGTGCAAGTTCAAATTCTCCTGTGAGGTTTAAGGCAAACTCTTAGCTGCAAGCCCCTGTACAAATGAAAAGAAGATTCAACACTTCCAACATACAATGGTACAAGATAAACATTCCCATCGTCAGGGAAAAAAAGGAAAAGAAACAGAGGTAACAGCACAGGTTTATTTCAGAATAAATCTGAGATGGACTGTTCTGGCACAAGAGACCAGACTGGTTAACTTTCAAACAGGCTATAGGTCTTTTACAGGGTTATGAACATTATAAAAAGGGGAGGGGATGTTGAAGGAAAAAGCCACAGTGGGACTTTCAAGGCAGAGAGTTCAGTATGAAGGAGTTGTGGCTATCCACCTGGCCCAGGACTTAGAAACATACAAGTTTTATGTTGTTTGTCAAGAGCAGGACTGAAAAATGACTGGGAATGACAGGGTGCAACTGTGCTTACTGGGCCTTATTCACCCAGGAGTATATATCTGAGGCAGGCACAAAAGCATAGCAGGGTCAGGCATGGTGTTACACTCATGTAATCCCAGCACTTGGGAAAGTGAAGCAGGAGGATCACCATGAGTTCAAGGCCAGTCTGGACTACATCAAAAGACCTTGTCTTAAAAAAAAGAAAACAACAAAGCATAAGGGACAGGGACTTAAAATGATCTCTATTCAGATCAGGGTGGCAGTGGTCAGATTCCTTCACCCAGTATAAAAGATAGAAATAGGGGGATAAAAAAGAATGGAGAGAGAGAGAGAGAGAGAGAGAGAGAGAGGGAGAGAGAGAGAGGGAGAGAGAGAGAGAGAGAGAGAGAGACAGAGAATGAATAAAGGCCAAAGGCCAAAATCCAGCAGGGTGAAGATGGAATCTACCATCTAGAACAATCTGTGGCAAGCAGTGAAGCCCAAATGGCTTGGGTGGCCTTGCCCTATAGCACTGATGGTGGTATAGTCCTCATGGCCTCTGTCTTGGACCAGCTCTGCTCACTCCTTGCAACTTTCCTCAGACAATCCATATTTCTGACTTCTCCAACCTTCTGAGATCTCTACTGCACCTTTGATTTCACACTCACAGCTTCACACACTTCTCTCCCAGGGCCACACTGCCTGGCCTACCTGGCCTTCTGAAATCTAGATGAAAACTTCTTGACCCTACAATTCTTGCATTGTGTTTACACCTAAAACCAGCACCACATGGATGATACCAAGGTCTGCTACCAGCTGGAACAGTAGCCAGGCTTCCTTCTCTCTTTCTGGTACAGATCAAGTGCTTGGATGGCTGCACTCAGTTTTAAGGAATAAATTCCCTAGGCCATTGACATTCTGGAATATAGTGCCCTGGGGCACTCTTCTCTAAGGAAAGTTTTTCACTTGGCAATTTTGAGACTAGGAAGGGTGAAGCCCTGCTGGTTCTTGCAGTGCCCACAGGCTATCTTTTCTATAGTCCTGTTTCAAAGTACTTGCCTTTCTAGTGTTAATCTTTTCATCAGCCAAGATCTCCTCTGCTCTGTCTTTATAGGCTGCAACTTTGTTTCTGACCAAACTCAAAACTTTTTAAATGCTTCTGCTGGGCTGTTGGTCTAGATTTGTAAAATACGGATTAGAACATGGCAAAGCTGGGTGGGTAGTAGATATAATGTGTTAGTTACAAAAAAGAAAGTAAGGGATTACAAAACTTCTAGTGTGCAAACTAGTTTTTCATTTTCTTAGTGCTATCTTTTTTTTTTTTATGATGAGATATTCCTGTAACTGCTTTCCAAGGCCATAAGGTTTTCTCTTATTCCTTTATCTACATAGTTCATAGTTCTCAATTTTTAAAAGTGATTTAATTCTTTGATCCACTTTGAACATGCATTGAATACAGGACTGAGCTACTTTGATTTCTATATAGTTATTCATTTATTCCAACTCCATTGGTTACAAATCTATGCTTCTAATACCTGTACTGTATTTATTTAAACTTTGCTTCTTTTTCCTTATTATAGGTCTTTACCATTAATCTGTAAGTTCCATGTATTTGTTCTAGTTTAATCCTTTCCATCCCTGCTACTTCCCCACAGGTAGAGAAAAAACAAAGAAAGGGCTTACTTGGAAGTTAATTCAAGACATGATCTGGGAACAGGAGCCAGGAAAGCCTGTACAATGGTGTTTGTGGAGCTGCTCACCACTGTGGGATCACAATGGCTGGCTCCAGCTGGGACTGAGGAGCAATGTGGAGTGGCCCTCAGAATTGCCCACCAAGTGTTAGAAAGGAGGCTATCTGCACCAGTTCTAGCCACTGTGGTTCTGAGGTTGACTTATTCACACTTCCACGCTGAAGTCCTGGAGATCAGTAGGAAGCCCTGGAAAGAGGAAAGAATTTAGTGGAGCAGATGCACCAGGCAGCTTCCTCTTGCAACATCCTGGCTGACACAATAACAGCTGGAAAAAAGGAGAACAAAAGAATGAGAGACGGTCACAAGAGGTTTCCCGGACACATTAATTTCACAACTACTGCTTGGTGCTCGGGAGGTGCCATTTACTGTATTAAGTATTACAGATTGTCACCAAAAAAACAAGCTCTTCCCTCAGGAGAGAAAGACAGGAAGCAGCCAACCATCCCTTCTGTATCTTTGTAAGCAGAGATAAGCGTTACCAGGATTAAATAGGACAAGATTAGCAGGGAGCTGTGAGGGTGAGCACAAGTTTGGGGGCTCCATCTGCTTCCAACAAACTGCCAGTAGGTGGGGATCAAACAAGGGAAGGGACTGAGCTATCGTAGTGAGGCTAGGACATTCCAAGCTGAGGGTACTGAGTGAAAAGACTTGAGGGAGGAGCATGATTAGCCAGTTGAAAGAAAGTCGTTGTGACTGGAGGGAAGTGAGGTATAGAGGAGAAACAGGGAACAGATTAGTACTCATAGGGGTGGAATGGAGGTGGGGATGACAGGGAGACTAGGAAGAATGAACTGGGTATGGATGTGAATGCAAAGTTGTAGCACTAAAGAGTTCTGTGGTGATGTAGTAGCTATCTCTTAATGTTTGTTTATACAAATCTATATTCAGGATAAAAGTACAGAGAACTCCCCAGGAGTGGTGATAGCCACCTGGTGTCCTAGCTACTTGGAAGCTGATGAAGGAGGATCTCAACAAGTTTAAGACCAGCCTAGGCAACTTATTGAGACTCTGTTTCAAAATAAAATAAGAAAGGGTAGGGGATACAACTCAGTAGTAAAGCTATGCTGGATTCACTACCAACCACTACACCCCCCACAAAAA
The DNA here is from genome assembly GCA_004027915.1 of Capromys pilorides. Lineage (NCBI taxonomy): Eukaryota > Metazoa > Chordata > Mammalia > Rodentia > Capromyidae > Capromys > Capromys pilorides. The sequence goes on from PVKN010007754.1 coordinate 6,980, forward strand.
AGTATGTAGACCTATATACATACATACCTGCATACAAACAAAGGCAGGTAAAGTTCATAGAACTGTTCACTGAGAAAAGAAAATTTTAATGTATATAAATTATATCTTTTAAAAAAGCAGAGAAAGCACTATGTGCAAGAAACTATTAGAAAATAAATTACTTGATGGTAAGACTCTCCTACATCTTAGACTTGATGTCTTATGAAACAGTTGGGGGCCAGGGAGATAGCTCAGCAGCTTAAGCACCTGCCTGATAAGGGCAAAGTCCTGAGTTTGATTCCCAGTACCAAAACAAAAACAAAAAATAGTTGATACCTATCAAGCACTAAATAAATATTAGAAGGAGCGCTTCTCCTAAATCAAATTGCAGTGTCCCAGGGACCCTCTGGCTGTGAGAGTGCAGGCCCAGCCCAGAGCAGGTACCCAGTGCATGCTTGCTGAATAACTGATTTGGTCATGTCTGTTTCCCACGGAGGTCTTCTTGTGGCATCCTTTGGAACAGAGAGGTTCTTTGATATCTTAGAGATCTCTGGTTGCAGGGAGCTCTGGACAGTCTTAGTGGACCAATAACAGTTCCAGGAGGCAGTTTTTAGAAGCCTCAACAGAAAGCCCAGATGAAGTCAATTACCTTTCCCCAGATGCCTATAAATCAAAGCCAAACTTCTTTCCTAAAGTCAAAACTAGCTTGTTTTAAAGAGAAGATACCAATTTCCTCTGAAACTTGAAATGCTAAATAAATAGGACATGTCGCTTTACAACATAAAAACTATAAGGGACTTTCCTGGCTGAGGTCTTTGTGCAGGCATCAAATCATTCACATATCTGCTTGTGGTAGCTATTGTCATACCTGTCGTGCAGGTGAAGAAGCCAAGCTCAGGAGTGATGCATCTCTTTTGCCACATGTGTTAGCATACTTTCCTTGTGCTCCATCAGCAGACTCCACTGTTTCCTCTCCCAGGGCCCTCATCCTTCCCTCACTCAGGAACAGCCTGTATGGAGAGTCGCTGCCAGGGGTCCCAGTGCCTTGTGGGCCATGAAGCCCTCTTCCTTGGGCTTAGAATGGGAATGTTCTCTGTGGAAGGGTGAATGGTCATATCCAGGTCAAATATGGGAGAGAGGGGAGGGAAGGGGAGAGCATGCAGAAAACACCAGCTGCTCTTTTTAGCTTACCCCCCACCCCCAGGCATTAGGGAACACAGATTTTTATCACAGCCTGTTTCATGAGGAGGGACAAAGGGGAAGCGGGAAACAGGCTGTAGAGGGAGGAAAAGAGAGCCAACAGAGATCTCACAACTGGGTCTGGGGGCTCAGTGACAATGACAAAGGCTGCAATAATTACAAGAATAACCAACACTGTCAGGTGCTGTGCTGAATTACATGAATTACCGCTGGTAACCTTGGTAACTCTGCAGTTTGCTATTATTATCATCCCCATCTTCAGATTAGGAAACTGAGGCCCAGAGAGCAAGTACACCCAATCCTGTATTATCATAGGATAAACTGTCTTATCAAATATTGAGCTCTGGAAGGACACACCTCAACTAAGCAACAATAGCTATTCTAGATTTGACTGTGATAAAGTTTTTTTTTTTTGACTGATAAAGCTTTAGTTTTTACTGTCATGCATAATACTTTTTACAAGGGAATGTGTAACCATTTGCGTGTAATTTTTTTTAAAAAAGCGTGGGTGGTGCTAAGGATTCCACAATTATTTTGATGGCGGATCTCACCTGCTGCAGGTCCCAGGCCTTGGGCAGCAGGCTGCGCGGCCCTTAAGGCAGCCACAATGCCTGCTGGCGGACAGCTGTGAGGAAATGACAGCGTCAGTCCCTTCCCACACCTACTCCTGCGTTTCCCAGGGTGGCAGTAGGGAGACTGGGCCGGGCAGGCGTCTCGACCTTCAGGAGCCTGTCGCCGGTGTCCAACCCCGCGGCCCACCCACTGTCGCCGAGCGGACTCCCGGCCAATCAGACTCCGGTGATGCCACTCGGGATGAGAGTGGCAGGAAATCAACGTCAAGGCCCTGGACACAATGGGGCCACTATGGGTCTCCAGTCAGTTGACTTTCCGGCAGCAGTTCCCTTTCCACCCTCGCTCCTTCTCACCCCGCCCCCTGCCAGGAAGTCACCCAAACCTGCCTGCCTCCTTAGGAGCCTCCGCCCCTCCGGAGGGATCGGCGTTCTGGATTCTACTCGAAGTCCGCCCCTGGCATTATCTGCTCATCCCACCAGGTGGCGATAGAGCACCGCATTTCCGAGCGTGCAGAGCGAGGCGCAGTGTGCAGCTCTGTCGCTAATCCTGGCTGGGGACCCTGCCCTTCCTGTTGTATACCAAAGCGACAAAATACAAAGTCCAATTTGCCTTCCTTTGCCTTTTGCAGTGAGGTTACGGGATCCTGGGAGTTCAAAACCTCTTGCTTCCATACATGGCAAAATGGCACTTTTCCTTGGTGGTAGGCAAATTGAGGAGCACTTTTATTTCCAAATCTCAGCAGGCAGAGTCCTGAATGCTTCTCTGCAAGGACTGAGCAACTGCAGGAGAATTGGCTTGTGTGTAATTATCACCTCTGACCCCTCTGCCTGTACTATGTCCTCCCTCTGAGAAGCTGTCGTTTTTCTTCATCACAATCCATAATTAGACATGTCGGTCTGATCATTTCCCACTAGAACAGATGCTGGATGAAAGCAGGCTCTCATCTGCTTCAGATTAGGAAATCACCAATGTGCCTAGTACTGTGTCTAGCACTCAGTATGTGTTTAGTAAATACATGTCAGGAAAACAGTGAATGCTGCCCTTTGCCTGACGAGAGTGGAGATATTCAGCATGTGTGAACATGTCAGTAGGCTGTTCCTGGCCCCACCATTAGAGAAGCACATCTAAGAGAACGAAAGCTTTGGGATTAAGACATCTGCTCTGGACTCTGATCACCAGAAAGCAAAGTTTTATCTCCACCCATCATATGCTAGGCCACTCTGCACACACATAAAGTTCTGAGCTCCAGCATCACCTATAAAATGGAAATAAAACTGCCATGTATCTCTGAAGGCTACTGTGAGGGTGTCACGAGCTGATATTGGTCAATTTTAATATTGCTGTTGGTGCTGTGACTGAGGAAGGAACTTTCTCCAAGGCTGAAATTATTCAAGGCAGGTGCAAGCTGAGGTGAAAGGTCTAGAGCTCAGTGACTGCCATACTGAAACCTGCTGCTTGATAGCCTTCCTGGCTTGGTTTCTTCTGTGCACTGGTCCAGGAAGCTGCGGCTGGCACAACCAGTTCCTCTCTGAGTAGCAAATCTTACCCTGTGGTTAGAGGTCAGATCCATCTCTGCTGCAGTCACTGCTGGAGACACCCTCCTTCTGCCACCTAGCCTCTCTAAGACATGGGACCCTGGCAGATGCTCTCGTTCATCCACTCCTTGAACATGTGTCAGGTGCTGTGAGCAGTGCCACCTTGAACCTGCTTGAAAGAAGCACTCAGGGTGTAGGGGGGTAGGGAGTGACAATCACAGCAACACAGAAAAGCAGTGCATTCACTTTAACTGTGACAGGAGATAAGGTGGAGGGAGGACATTACTGGAGGAAGTAATTGTGGTTTGGGATAACAAGGAGCTAACCCATAGACATTTTTCTAAAGCAGCCATTCTTGGGTACTGTTGAGATGACCCAGTGAAATGCAGACTCTCCCTACACTGGGTAAGTGGCCAGATGGGAGACTGAAAGCAAGAGAATTGGAGGACATAGCCTCCTCCTGGAACCTGCTACCCTCATTTGTGTCACCTGCATGCACCCATATAACGTCCAGTCCAGCCTTGTCCCTGGGGCCCGGAGGGCAGTGTGTCTGGGTGCTGCTGCAAAAAGGAGTAGGGAACCAGCCAATAGTGACGAGTGTCCATCTGCATTAGCTCCTGGAGTATGAGGCCAGTGCAAAGCATGGTGGACTAAGGGCCAGGCCATTGGTGGAAGGAGTCCAGCTTTGCAGTTTGCCAGCTTTTGCAACTTACTTAACCCAAGACTTGCTTTTCTTGCCTATAAATGGGGGCAATTTATTAGCATCAAATTTCCAGGGTGATTTTGAGGATTTAGTGGGATAGTACATGAAACATCCTGTAACATAGTAGACACTGGACAGGTGTTAGAATTTGTTATACATTCTTTCATTAGGTGTTATATTACATCATTTTGCCACTTTGCAAATGAGGGGCTTAAAGCCCAGAAAAAAATAACTTGCTTAGGGTCCTACTCAGGCTAAAATCAGAGGAATTGGGACTCAGACTCAGGTTTCTTTGCTTCCACAACCTGTGCCTCAGGGAGGAATTAAGGGAGGGAACAGATCTGTGGCTGCCTGTTAAAACTGTTTTCATCCATTCAACAGATGAGTGTAGAACCTTCTGTGAAAGAGTGGAGCTCCAATCCTTTTTCCAAAATGCAGGAATCAGGCAGGGCTCCTGCTGGTCCCAGGCACCCCAGGAAGATGGGAGCAGAGCCTGCAGGACTGCGGAAGAGAGAGAAAATCACTGGAGTAGGGGAGCACACCTACACAGGGCTTTCAGTGGGGACTGGCAGGACTTCTTTGGCAGACGGAGCTACAAATCTTCACTTATCCACACCCTCAGAGTTGGTGGTGCCCCTCCTTTTCTCTCATCCTCCCTCCTGAATGTAATCCCGAATAATAGCGACTCTGCCTGTGAGGCTGAGGCTGGCCAAGCTGGCCCCAGTTAGTGTGCCAAGCTGAACACTGCTGCCCGTTTCCTTCTACATGAAAAACCAAAGTGGCTCTCATTTTGGAGGCACTGGAATCAAATATTCCCAGGGTGTGGGAGATATGAGAATGTAGCTGTGGAGGGCAGCATGAGGCTGGTAGAAGAGACTGCACAGGAACAACTGGTCAGAGGCACTATAGGGTGCAGACAATGCTACTGAGTGCCTTGGGCTGAGAATGAGCTGGCACGGGGGTGGGGGGGCAGTGGTGATGTTGGTCCAGCACTGTCATCCTTTGTAGGCTGAAGCAAAACAGACTCTGTCTCTGGTACTTTTAAACTGTGTGACCTTGAAAAGTCACTTTACTTCCTCAAGCCTCAGTTATTTACCTGTTAAATGAGATGAAACTCTCATGAAGTTTGTGGAGATTAAGAAAGGTAAGAATGAAAACCTGGACAGCACAGGTAGATGATCTTGGTGGCTGCAGCTGTGGTTTCGGCTGTGGTTGCAGTTGCTGGAGAGGCTGAATCAAGACAGATGCCACCAGGGAATGGTCCAGAGGTCACCTGGGAGCTTTCCTTCTGTCCTATCCTGCTGACATCTGGTCCTTTGGCCTGGGACGTGAAGCTCACAGATCCTGAGAGAGCCACTGTCCTCCTAGCCTGATTTCTTCTCTATTCTACTCATTGTTTCTTTGCCTTTAATGTTTTTGTTTTTGTTTTTGAGATAAGGTCTTGCTATGTAGTTCAGGCTGACCTTGAACTCTCAACCACCTATTCTACTCTGGCCTTGAACTCATGGCAATCCTCCTGCCTAAGACTCAAGTGCTAGGATTACAAACCAGTGCCATGACACCAGGCAATTTTTTAAAGAAACAAGTCTCACTACATTGCTCTGGCTAATCTCAAACAACTATGCTCCAATGAACTTTCCTCCTCAGCCTCCTAAGCAGGAGGGATGCCTTTACCTTTTATCTTTGTCAGTGCTAAGGACCTGCTCCCCTGTGGCAGAGGAAGAGGAACTGGGCTAAGGTAAAGGGTGAGAAGGTGAGGAGATTCCCTAATGGAAGAGGAAAGGGGGCAGACTCTGTCTTTTATACTTAAGGTTGAAAATAGTGACATTAGGTACTGTATTTAAGGCAGCTTTCCCCACCTCTTGGCACCCACTTTGAAAAGAGCTGCCCTCAGGAGCATAATGAAAGAATGGAAGCTTTATCAGGTAAACAAAACATTTTAAAGGACAATAGAGCCCTCTGATCCTTCCTTTCAGGGCTGGGGGCTGTTGCTCCCATGTCCTTATCTGTGATCTTTGTCCTCCCCTCCTGGTACAGGGCGCTGTGCAGGCTTGGGTCTGAGTGGAGCTGAAATCCTGTCCCTGTCCAGCCCTTATGAGCAATAGTAGCCTGAGCAGGGCCTCCTTGAGAACCCAAATCCTGTTCCTGAGATAGGATCTTTGTGTTCCTCCCACAGGTGGGGTCTCCGGCTCCATTTCCACCTTTCACCCTTTCAGTCCTACCCAGATCCCTCAGAATCTGGAAAGGGAAAAACTCCAGGCTCCAGTCTTCGCAGGATGTGGGGGACCCCAGGACCCACAGCTGTAGCTCTAGCAGGCAGACTAGACCCTGAGCAAGCTAGGTGTGGTCCACAGGCACAGAGCCTCCAGAGCTGCTGATCTGAACTGATCTGAACTGCGATTAGGCTGGAATGTTCCAGGGTCAGGAGAGGCAGTGTGAAGCTCTGCTTGTCCCATGTTCCTCAGGTTGGAAGCCTACAGGTCCTGCCTTGAGGTCCTCTCATTCTGCCCTGGCCACAGATAGCTCCCTTTTACCTTACTTTCATCCACCATTTTTCAGCAGCTCACCAAGGTTCATGTTTCTCTTTGCTGAAAGTTATCCCAAACACCACCCTGTTTGTCTGGGTAATTTCAAGTTTTTTTCTTAAACCTCCCTCCAGAATAAATAAAATTTAAAAAAAAAAAAATTTAAAAAAAGGAGCTAGCGAGATGGTTCAGTGGTCTAAAGCGCCTGCTTAGGAAAGCTCAGGCAACTGCAAGGACTGCGGTTCCATCCCCAGCACCACATGCTGCGCCAGCCCCACCACCAGGGCAGGCTGAGATAGCCACAAAATAAATAAATAAACAAACAAAACAAGCAAACAAATAAATAAATAAAATCTAAACCTCCCTCCAGGCAGTCTGGTTGACCCCTCCCTTACTCCCACTGGGGCAGCTGTCCCTCCCCTGTCCTCTCAAGTCCCTACGGCTTTCTCTTTTTTAGGCATTCCTTATGCTGTCTCCGGAGCAATTGCCTCACAAAGCAAAGAATCAACCCCTCAGCACTGCTGGAGGAGAGTGTCATCACTAGGTCCAGGAACATGAATGTTGTGGGTGCCCAATGAGAACAGACCTATGAATGCTGCTCAGGCCTGGCTACTGTAAGAGTCCACAGTTAGCACAGTATGGCAGTGCAGCCTGGAATCACAGCGCTCTGCAAGACAGACAAGTTTAACCTGGACAGTTTAGCAAATTATTGAAATCTTGTCTCAAAAAAAAAAAAAAAAAAAGTCCAGAGTTTACTTGTGGGTGAAGGGGGGGCGGGGTTTCAGGGGAGATTCCTCTTAAATGCTTTCCACAGCCAGGTGTGGTGGTGTACACCTGTAATTCTAGCACTCAGGAGGCTGAGGTAGGTGGATCTCCATGAGTTCAAGGCCAGCCTAGACTACACAGCAACACCCTATCTTAAACCAAAACAAACCAAACCAAATGGATTCTACCACACCTGAGGCTATCCCTCTTCTCCAAACCCTGAATTTTAGGTTTCCTTTCCCTCCACTCAACCCCATTCCCCAAGCTGATAGAAGCTGGCTGGTATAGGACTTTGATCCAAGTTTTCTTCTGTGTAAAACAGATAATAGCACCTTCTTAGTAAGGGTCTCAGGACTCTTGACTGAGGGTGATAGCCCCATTCCACCTCTACCCTGGAAAGCTGTCATAACTACGGTGGAGTGCAGCTCTGGGGTCTGGTTTATCAGGCTATTTGCAGCAGTTCTGTACCCTTCTTTCCCTCCCACCCCTTCCCAAAGGGTACTCGACAGGCTCTCTGGGGATGCTCTCAGACATGTGGCTGTGGCATATAGGGGAAGCTCCTGGAAAAAACAAGTGGCTTCCAAGGCAGGTTCTCCACCTATGTGGGTTGTGTTTAACTTGGTCTCTGAGGGACCTCTGTCTCTATGTGCCTCTCTGTAGTCTTATGCTGACTGCCTGCCAGGTGCCAGGGCTGTGTGTGTGGGTCATTACCTAGATCACCAGGAAGTAGAGGCAGACAGCCTTAGAAGACAGGGGAGTTCCCACCAGAAACACAGAACCTGAGAGCATGGGAACTGCTATCACTCTGCCCTGACCTCTGGAAGCTTCCTTGGCCACTTGCAGGTTGCCCTTCACCCAAGGCCAGGAAGATGATCTGTGTGCAGCAGGAGGAGCTTGGGGGAGAATGGAGGCCAGCACAGCACCCTTTTTTCCTATTGTATCTCTTACTAAGCTCAGGAACCTGGGGGTGGGCATAGGAGGGATGAAAGGATGAACCCTGGAATCAGGATGTGTATCTGTATATCTAGCTATGTCTACCTTGGGCAGGTGATTTCATTTCTCCTGGCCTTATTTCCTAAACTGTGAAATGGCAATAATAGCACCTACCTCTTAGAGAGCCATAAGGGTTAAATAATTAAATGGTAGTAAGTAATTTGAAATATTTAAATAATAAAATTCATTTTGCTAAGAGTATACAGATTAAGTGAACAACAAATGGCTGTATTACTGTTGTCATCCATCCCTTGCTTATGTTCCCAGTATCTACCCAGGACACTTGAATGCCATCCAACCTAACAGAGTGGATCTGCTTAACACTTACAGTGCCTCAAAGAAGAGCTCACTATACTCAGATGAGGGGAGAAAGTCACCCCCAGGTTCCATCAATGCTGCACCCTGCACCTACCACCCCCAGTTCCTGGACTGTCCTTAGTCCTCCCATGGTGGACACCTTGTGGACATCTTGCTCTTCTTGCATGAGACACTCAGGCAGGTAGAAAGCCCTGCCACTCAAGACCCAGTTTCCTGTCCTAGAGGCTATGGCATGCTCCAAGGAGTTAAAAGGCAGAAGTGTAGGAATAGCACACATGCTTGGATAGAAGAGTGACAACAAGGATCTCATCTTTGCTTGGTTCCATGCTCTGGTTTCCAAAGAAAGTGCCCAACTTTTTCTCTTCATAGAGACAACTCATGGGCAAGGATGCCACTGGTAGAAGAGGTTCTCACCTCTATCCCAGGGTCTCAGGGGTGACCAAATACAGTTCCCTAGCCATGCTGAGTGTAGAGTAGCTGGTCAAGGGAGAAGGGGACGCTGAGAGACCCATATCTCTGATGGCCCGAGATTAGGATTAGAAAGCATTTCTGCAAGTCCCTCACCATATGGAACACTTCAAGGGTTAAAGTGCTCCCAGACCAGTCTTTTCTGATACCCATGATACTGGCAGGGGTCCCTGTGTGCCTGTTTAGGGACCCTGATAGTCCTAGACAGGCCACCTTGAGGCTATGCCCAAAAAGTTAGGCCTGTCGGTGAGTGGCCACATTGTTGCTCCTTAAAGCCAAGGCCTAGATCAACCTGCCAGCATCGTATAGCATTATCCCTCATAGCCACCATCCATGGTGGTGTTGATGCCCTGCTGAGGAGCTGGCCCTGCTGAAGGATTCCGTATCCCATCCAGGGAGCACAGAGGGATCCTCAGCCTTCTTTAAGACAGTTCATGCAGGGCTGGGCCATAGAGAGGCTGCCTCCTCCTGGTTAGTGGTTCTAGGAGTAGGGCCTCTGGCTGTCAGGCTGCACCATTCTTACCTGGAAGCAAGGCAGCCTGTCCTACCTGGTCCCCATCAGATTTTGGAGTGGCAGAGAAGCCAAAGCCAGGCGGGACCAGGCATCTGGAGTGGCTGTTTTGTTGGACGGGTCTCAGACCCAGAGCTCTGCTCTCCAGACCTTGCTTCTCCCCAATGGGGGTTGGGGATGTAGCCTAGCCAGGCCTTGAAAATGGGGCAGAGAGAGGGTTCAGTGTGTTAACGTTGATGTGCCAAACTCTACTGCTCCTCTCCTAGGAGTTCTTTTATTAAACATTCATTCCCAGCTTCTCCTCTGATGGCTGATGGAGCACAGAAGGCCAGGCCACCACAGCCCTGCAGCCTGAAACCTCACCCATCAGTAGGCCTAGAAACTTCAGTCAGGACCATGAGGAGCACTGCAACCTTCTGCCACCAATCAATAGGAGGCAAGAAAGGTAGTGGCAACTTCAGAGAGCAAGGGGCCGTGAGGAAGAACTGGCAGTTTTCCTGGGTGCAAGTGAGAGACAGGCCACAGGCAGCAGCCTTCTCCAGGGTCCATTTCAAAGAAGAAGTTCCAAACCAGGTTCTTTCAAGCATGTGTCCAGGTCCTGCCTGCTCCCACCTAGACTGGCTTCCTGCCTCCCCACCCTCTTTACCTGTGCTCAAAGCTCCTGTGACTCTTTATCACAGCTAGCAATTCTCTACTTCCTAGGTGGTTTGCTTGATGTCTGTGTCCTCTATGGATAGTGAGTCTACAGAGTAATACTATTAGGACAGCAGGGGCTAATCTTTGTTTTTGTCATGGTCTCTCCAGCACTTTGCCCCTACCCCCACCCCAGGGCTGAGCACATAGTAGGTTCTCAGTAGACATTTTGTGGATAAATGAATTAAAGAATAAATTCCTCCACCAGACACCATGAACTATAAGAAGACAGATAGTTCTGGTTTATTTTTATATCCCTAACATCTGGGCCAAAGTGAGTACCCACTAAATTATGTGGGATGGAAGACTGAGGCTAGAGGTGAGTCTAGAGAAGCCCCTATAAATGTGCTGAGACCTGTTGATCCCTTCCTACCCTTGAGACAGGGAAGACATATCCAGACCTCCTCTAGGTAGCTCTTCCAGGAACTGAGAAGACAAATGCCAGGGTTGACCAATACAGGGTCCTGCTGAACTGGCCCTTGACACTTCCAGGCAGGCTTCTATGTTGGAGTAAATGTAGAACTCTGGGGAAGCGAGACCAAGTGTACTACCTCAGAGAAAATGAAGACCGAGGATGGCAACAGAGAAGGCGTCCAGAGCAGGGACAGAGGCCACTACGCACCACATCACCAAAGCTTCCTGAGTGTAGGGACTGGGTCAGGATTCCCACAAGTGCTACTCTTTAGACCTGGAAGGTCTTGAGGTCACATGGGGTTCTGAACTTGAGGCTCCCTTTATCCTTATACAGTGAGGAAGTTTCAGATACATCTGGGATCTGAGGATAGTAGGAGTAGAGATAAACTCTTGTGCTAGGCTTAGAGATCCCCTGCACTGCCAGTGGTCAGCAGTCAAACAGCTATATCCTGGAAGGTTCCCCTCAGGTTGGTTTCCCTGGGGCCTCTGACCAGGAGTCAGTGGCTGGGTGTGGATAAATGGGAGAGGAAATGGCTAGAGCCCAGTTTCAAGTTTCAAACAGATTTGATATCTATGGTTTTGAGTGTCTATCTGACCGGGTGTGAATCAGAACAAGGATGGACACAGAGGTCAGCCCTAGAACTTCTGGTTCATAAACCTCTGCTAAATGATTTAGGATTTGAAGCCACCGCTATATGTAGCTTGAGAATTAATTTCACTTTTAACTTTGGGGGTTGTAAAACTTCCCTAATCTAAACCAAACTGATGTAAGGCTAAGTGATTATTAGCAAGCAAGCAGAAAACTGCTGTTGCCAGAACTTCCTTGAAACTAAACATAAATCTGACTTTTTCTTTTTGGTAAGAAAGTATTTCTTCAGTGGTAGAAATACCTAGAATGGATGCAGGTTAGGATATGGACACAGAGAGCCCTTTTCTTTTCTTTTTTCTTTCTTTCTTGGACACAGAGAGCCCTTTTCCTCCTCTTCCTTTTTCCTCCTCCTCCTCCTTCTGCTTCTCCTCCTTCTTTTGTATTTAGTATGGGGTCTACAAGGTTTCACTATGTAGATTAGACTAGTAGTGATCATAGTGATGTGTTCAGCCTCCCAAGAGCTGGGATTACAGGCTCCCACCACCACATCCCGTCTTTTTTTTTTTTTTTTTTTTTTCTAGAAGCCTTTTCTTTTAAACACAAAAAGGTTTATCACTAGTCCTGACAGTTTTCAGCAAGGTTAACTTGGGATCTTAGGAACAGACTCTTTCTTTCTTTTTTTTTTTTTTTTTTTATGTATTTAGTACAGGGTCTGCAGGGTCTCATATATATGGCATTCCCAGTGATCCTGTTTTCAGCCTCCCAAGCGCTGGAATTACAGGCATGTGCCATCTTGCCCAGTCTCAGGTGCTGGGGGCGGGGCCAGCACAGCACACCAGGATCAAATCACACCCCATCCCTGCATCTGCCTAAGCAGGCACTTCAGTCTGCTGAGCTGTCTGGCAGCTGGGAACAGACTTTCTCTGTGGAAACAGTATCCTATGAATGGGATGATCCCCAGGGGTGATGGCCTGGGAGAGGGTCACTGGTTTTCGGCTGGGGTGTTAGGTAGCAGACTTCAAGACTTAGGAAAAGCTGATCCAGGGAGGAGCTCACTCATGCAACTACTGTATAAAGTTACCCTTCCCTTTTGGAGCCACATGTGGTCATTTTAAAAGGTTTCTGACCCTCAGGTGCGCTGTCTGGTCAGCTAGAGCACCTGAGATGGCTGTGCATCCACTTCAGCCGGGAATGGAGGAAGAGGGAAACAGAGCTGCATCTTCCCTTGGCTCTCAAACTTCGTTGCTGAGCCCTGGATGCGGCCTACTCAACCACCAGCCCGAAATCAAAATCAGGGCGGTGGTCAGAGCAGAGCCAGCCTGGCAGGAATAGAACGCGGGGTCCGACCGGCAGTGTCTGCTGTGTGCTGAGCAGAGAGCAGGCGGGGCTCCCCCGCCTGTGCCCGCCCACGGTGGCTGCATCCCTATCCCGACCTGCGTGCACTGTAGTACCACGGATCCCGCCTGAAGGCTGGGCTGCGAGCCACCGCCCTCTGGGCTGCAGAGGCATAGGGAAGCGAGTTCCCCGGCCAGGCCTCTTTCAGGGCAGCGCCACCAGAAGAGCTGGCAGGCATGCCATTCGCCCCCTGGCGGCGTCCGCACACACCCGCGCCACCACCAGCGGAATGAGCTGTCCACAGCAGCACTCGGCACCACCAGAGGTCAGGAAACAACCTGGGGGCTAGGGATGGGAAGCAGGTGGCCTTTGGGAGAAATGGGGGAGATAATGGAACAAAGCGCTATAAGATTTGGACTTTCCCTTGGACGCTTATTCTCTAGGTTTACCCAAGTGGCCCTCCTCCTCTCACCCAATTTCCCTGGAAATAAACATTTCCTACCTTTCTCACAGTTTCTGGACAATGTACCAATATCAGCCTTCCCCGCCCCCCGCCCCCCTTCCCCATGTGCCTCACCCCAGCTCTACCACACTCAGGGGGAGCTCTGAGACAACTGCAAGAGGTTTCATGAAGAGGGAAACAGCACTCAAAAAGGCCTCCAGAGTGCTGTTGGAAAGCCTGGTGTTGCTTGAGGCCTTATGGGAGGTAAAAGATCTTGACTTCTGGGTGCTTCCTATCTCAGAAGGCAAATAGGTTTAGGAGATAATGCAGTGGGATAGTTGGAGGGAGAGGGCCTGAGGAGTGTCATACTGGGTGACACATTTTGGGGGTATTTAAATAGGTTAACATACTGAGATATGATGGAGGGTGGCGATGAAGAACCACTGTGAGTGGCGAGAACTCCAGCTGCACCACTGAGCACAGGCACGAGTGGCCTGGCCACAGGAGCCTCAGGGGAGGGTATAGTGGGATCAGCTGGTCTGTGAACTCTGGAGGCCCCAGAACTTGGTAAGGGAGAGGATTTGGATAGATAGCAAGAGTGCTCCTGTGGCCCGATCTAAAGTGGAATAGAGGGATGGTGTGGAGAGAAGGGCAGCCAGCCCCAGGGGCCCTGTAAAGGCTGCCTCTGCAGGAAGAGGAGGAGCAGGAGGCTGGAAGACCCTGGGAAGGCAGCTGCCTGGGAAAGCTCTAAGTGCCAGGAAGGCAGGCTGCCACTTGAACAGTCCAGAGCAGGTGGGAAAACAGGGATCCTGGGTTCTTTCAAGAGGCTAGGAAATGGTAATTGTGGCTGTGCGTTCATGCAATCCTATCACTGGGAGCCTGAGGCAAGAGGATTACTGTAAATTCAGTATCAGCCTGGGCTACGCAGTGAGTTCAAGGCCAGCCTAGATTACATAGTGAGACCCTATATCATTAAAAAAAAAAAAAAAAAAAGACACACACACACACACACACACACACACACACACACACAAAACCCAAAACAAACCAAAATATATAACAGCAGCAGCAATTAAACCTCAAAAGAGGTTGGGAAAGAATCAGGTTTTTGCCAGGAAAAAGGAAGCTGAGTCATTGTAGAGAAGAGGGATCAGCTCCAGGCTAGATCCAAAAGTGAGCAGATTAAAAAGAGTGAAACTTAATGGAGCAAAATGAAAGAAAGATTAGGAAGCCTCTTGGGGAAGAAGCCAAAAAGCAGGCCTCTGTTTGAGGGGCCAGCAGAGGGGGCAAGGACTTCCAAGCCTCTGGTTCCCAGTCCCAGCTAAGCACAAAGGGGTGAAGTCTGTTCTCTAAACCGATATAAAGGAAGAAGAAAAAAAAAAAAAAACTGATATAGAGAACATAGATCAACCTTGGTGTCACTTGCCATGTAGTGGCCAGTAAATATTAATTGGCTCTAAGGACAAGCTATGCTTTGACTCACCTCTGGCTAATCAAACCTGCCATGTAAACCAGAAGAGGGGACAGAGATATTAGGCTGAGTTTCAGATATAACTCCTGGCCTCCAAACAGAAAGCTACTTTGGCCTGCCTACTGTTTAAGTCCTTTGAAACTACAACTATAGAGGTGTCAATAAGTAATAATCACCCTTCTGAGAGAAAGCCTTGTTCCTAAAGCTCTGAACTCAGAAGAGGGATACAGGGTTCTGATGGCCCTAAGAACCTGCATGCCTATGACCACAATGGGATTTCTGAGGAACGAGCACAAAATTGCTGGCCTTCCTTGCCAGCAACTTCCCATTTCATCCCCATCTCTGAAGCATCATGTCCCTATAACCTGGGTCCACTGATGGAGCCTGAGATACATGGAAAGATGTGGTGAACACCCTTCCCATTATGCCAGGCAGTTTGGGCTATTGGGACTGTGTATGCTCTGCTTCCGTTTTGCTCTTTCAAGAAGAAAAGGGATCATAGTATGTCTCAGACCTTCTAATCAAATAGGAGACACAGAGCAGGCTACTTTACTAGGCCTTGTCCCTTTTCTGTGAGATGTGAAAGCAGCAATATTGGCCTCACAAGAGGGTTGAGTGGAATGGAAAGAATGGAAAATGCTGCCCACATCTTGCACAAAGGGCCTAGTATGCAACTGCTATTTGATAATGAGGATGAGGATGAGGATGATGATCTATAGTTAATAACAGCCAAGCTCCACTAGTTCTGGGCCATCTTGAGACTTACTTATATACCATGTTTTTTAAAAAGTGGCTTTTGTCCATATGTAAAAACAGAAAAACATCATCTTAACATCTATGATGGCAACATGTACAAATAAAATAAGGTTAAGGGTGAAGGCAAGGGCAGAGTTTACGCATTGCTAAGAAAGGACGTACAAGTAAAGCAGGATGGCTGCGCCTCCTCCTCTCCCATCCATGTCCCTCCCAGGGCCAAAAAGGATCAGTCCCTTCACAGAGCTTCCATCCCCCCTCCTCCTCTAAGCAGTGTTCAGAATACAACTTAGGGTAAAGGCTAACTCTGGGGTCAGTGGCTCATGGCAGCCAGTTTATCACTCTGTCTTCTCTGGGGGAAAGATGCACCTGTCACCACAGTGGGCCAGTAGGAGGCCAAGCAGGCACAAGACAAACATTTACATTCAACATTTTGGAAGGATCAAATGTGGCTCTCAAAAAGCTTAGACTTATACACTTTGGATAAGGCCCAGGTTTGGCTTCTTTTAACTCCCAAATTCTTGTGGGATGTTGCAATTACTTGTGACAATCCAGCTCCCTGCCTGAGACTTTGATTTCAGATTTAGATATGTAAAACTGGGTGGCTGGCTGGGTCCTGAATGACACAGGGAGGCGGGGGGCACTAGAATGTGGAAAAATCTTTGCAGCATCTGGTCTTTGGAACGGAGATCTCAAGGAATCATGCTCTGTTACCAGAACTTTTCAGCCACTGTGGCAGATTTCCTGTCCCTGAAGTTGCTTTACACTTGGGAGAGTGGTTCACGCCATCCTTTGGAATATAAATGTCGAGGAATAATGTTTTATAATAATTTTACATTAGAGCCACTTTCCTATTACTGTCATAAGCTCTAGTCCTTACCTTAAAATCTTAAGATGAGCAGCAATAGAAATTCATCAAGGCCAGGTGGAATATTTTATTGGTAAAGGGTGCTGATTTGGTTCAAAGGAGCCTGAGAATGGGAGGCAGTGGTGTAGGAAGAGCAAAGTCAATAAAGAAAAGGAAGCAGCCCATCTCTGGGCGAAGTGTGTTTAGGTGTCTGGACTCTGTCACTCTGCTGGGTACTGATGTATATACACAAAAAGGCTTTGGATAGATACCCTACGTGCTTAAATTGCTACTGTATGTGGCCTTAAAGAACATTCAGCTCTTCTGCCAGATCCCAACCTTGAGGTGGGCTCTTATTTCCTATTATTTGGCTGCCACATCTGGTCTTAGAAGCTACCTAACTTTAGTTCTGGCCCTTTCAGCTTGCATACTAGCAATAAAACAACAGGATACTGCTGTCCTTGAAAGATTTCATTAGAGGGCCTAGGCTTCTTACTTCATCCCTAGGACTTTGGCAGGCAGCCTGACATAGCAGTCTGCTTCTTGGGCTGATGCACATGGTAGAATCAGATATCAAAAATGCCTAGGTGACTGGCCAGATAGCTCAGCAGATAAAAATGCCTACTTAGGCAGACACAGGGACTCGGACTCAATCCCTGGTGTGCCATGCTGGCCCTGCCCCCAGGGTGTGCTGAGACAGTGATTGAGACTGGGCATGGTGGCTCATGCCTGTAATCCTAGTGCTTGGGAGGCTGAAAACAGAAGAATCACTAAGAGTTAGATCTGTGTAGTGAGATCCTGTAAACTCTATACTAAATACAAAAACAAAAAATGCCTAAAGATGTGGTGATGCATTCCTGTAATTCTAGCTACTCATGAGTCTGAAGCAGAAAGAACACAAGTTTGAGGCTAGCCTGGGCAAATTTAGCAAAAACTTGTTGCAAAATTAAAAAATAAGGGCTGGGGATATAGCTCAGCACGACAGCACCTGCCTGGCAAGTTCCATTCCTTGTACAAAAACAAAACAAAACCTTAAAATTAAATTAAAAAATAGAAGGGCTTGGGCCATCAAGATAGCTCAGCGGTCTAAAGTGCCTGCTTAGGCAAGCTTAGGCAACTGCAGGGACTGCAGTTCAATCTCTGGCACCACATGCTGTGCCAGCCTCACCCCCAGGGCAGGCTGAGCCAGACATAACATAAATAAATAAAATTAAAAAAATATATAGAAGGGCTGAAGTTGGTTGTTGTGGTGCATGTCTATAATCCTAGCATTCTGGCAAGCTGAGGCATGAAGATACTAAGTTCAAGTCCATCCTGAGAAACTTAGTGAGACCCTATCTCAAAAACAGAAAAAAAGGTTGGGGATATAGTTCAGGAAGAAGTCCCTCAGTTCAATTCCCAGTTCTGCTCAAATATACATAAAAGCTTACATACATGGGGCTGAGGGTGTAGCTCAGTGATAGAACACTTGCTTCACATGTAGGAGATCCTGGATTTGATCCCCTAGCACTAGAAAATCCCCCAGGAATTCCTAGATACTCTATGGAGTTCAGGCTGGTGAGCAGTGTTACAGGCTAGTGCTCTTGGCAAATCTGGGATTGTAAGCACTGATTTTTAGGGTGACAGCTGGCCTAGGATCACCAATAATAACGCTACTCTCCCTAAATATCTTGTGAACTTTTCTTCTGAGATACCATCTCACTTGGGCAAAGCTCAGGAATGACTGGGAACAATGTGAAGAAAGAGGAGGTCTGAATGAAGAGTTGCATTTCAGCTTAACCAGATTCTCAGGGAAGTCTAGACTAAAGTAAACACTAGGCTGACCTACTCCCAATTAAAAATACTGAAATTCTTTTACAAGCAAGATAAGAAGGGAAATTCTGGAAATAGGATGTAAAAGCAGGGAAGAAAACAGATGAGACACTACTTCAGGAGTTCTTTTGGGTTTTGAAAACACAAAGCTCAGAACTCCTGAGCAAAACCAAATGCTCAATTGTTTTTTTTTAAAAATGTATTGTATTGAAACTTTATTTGTGTTACGGCCGGCTCAGCCTGCCCTGGGGGTGGGGCTGGTGCAACATATGGTGCCGGGGAATCGAACCACAATCCCAGTGGTCTAAGCTTGCCTAAGCAGGTGCTTTAGACTGTTGAGCTATCTTCCTGGCCCCAAATGCTAAACTGTTTAATCAATCTCTGAGGGCTGAGGAGATAGTTCAGCAACATAAGTGCCTGCCTGGTAAGTGCAAGCAAGGTCCTGAGTTCATTCCCTGGTACAGAAAAAAAAAAAAAAAAATTCCATCTTGGAGTGGAATGAAGAAATCCATAAACCAAGATCATAGAATGCAGCAATATAAGATGATAAAATGTGGTGGCTCAGGACACCGAGTCAGGGAGGCTGAGGGTCTCCAGGAGTTGAGAAGAGAGAACATCTTCCCTGTAGGAAGATGTAAAATACAGCTGTTTTAAGATGTTTAAAACACAGCTGAGGGCTGGCCAGATAGCTCAGTGAACTAAAGATGACGTTCAATCCCTGGCCTGCCATACTGGCACATGAAACGTTGGTGGTGCATACCTGTAATCCCAGCACTTGGGAGGCTGAAAACAGGAAGATCACTACAAGTCCGATCTGAGTAGTGAGACCCTGAAGACCCTGTACTAAAATACATTTAAAAAAATACAGCTGAGATATTCTGTTTCTCAACAAGAGGTCTCAATATAGTAAAGATATAAACTCTCCCCAGATTAATCAATTTTAATAACTAAAATCCCAAACAAAATCCTAATAGAACTTTTTAAACAAGAGCTGGACAAGACGATATACATTTGTAACCCCAGTGCTCTGGAGGCTGAGACAAAAGGACCATGAGGTCGAAATTGGCTTGGATTACATTACAGTGAGACCCTATTTCAAGAAAAGGAGGATGGAAAGAACGAAGAAAAGGAAAAAGAAGAAACATAATTAGAAAGTACATCTGGAATAAGAAAATATATAAGAATAGCAAAATGATGTAGGGGCAATGGAGAAAAGTGCA
>PVKN010007755.1:0-26116 GCA_004027915.1 Capromys pilorides
TGGCATGGATAGTAGGTGGACAAGACATACAGGCAGGGGATGTTTCATATTACAAAACACATCAATTTAAACTAATAGTGATTTAGCTTGGGGTATAATACTGGTAGTACAGAATTATAGCTTGTATACTATTGTTTCTTTCATTTGTGCCTATGCATATGACCAAAACAGTTGTCTAAGTATTGTAACTAAAACTTTCTCTTTTTGAAAAAACATGTACTTATTAACTAAATTTAAGCTCCAAAAGTCTAACCAAACGTGCTTATTATAATAATCATACACCCATTTAATGGATTGTTAAACAGATGCCTTGAAGATCTTGGATGTGTTCCCCAACTGAAAGAGGGAAAGAACAAAGGAAGTGTGGCCTTCTTCTGTCCTTTTACCCTCTGTGCCCTGCCCAGTACCCCGTGAATTCATAGCCACAGGAACCATACTTTCTCCTTGTTTCTTGGGGGGCTAAGAGAAATGATTCCCGAGAAAAGCAATGCTCTTCCATGAAAAACCAGTCATCAAACATAAAAAAGGGACTCCGTTCCTCTCTCCAGCAGTAACCTGTCTTCTACTGGATTCTGGCCTCTGAAGCTTCAATCAATGAAAGGGGTGAATTTGAAACATTTGCTGCATTAAGGCAAAACTGAGCTTAGCCAGGATCTTTATGGGCCTTATACATATTTATACTTAATAACATCTGGACCTGAGCTTTAGATTTGAAGCTTATGTTTGCTGAACAAGTCTAGTTTTGTGTTTTAAAATGAGAAATAAGGCTGGGAATGATACCTTTGAAAGAGCTTGAGGTTTTAGCTTTCATATTCATTTCTCTTAACATAGCTTAGCCAGAATTGGTTTGATTTATTCATTTTATTACTGATCAAGAGGCACAAAATGAAGCAGTATGGGGAAGAAAGGGGCGAGTGCGAGGCGGGAGCTCTCTTAGGAGCAGCTCACGCAGCTGAGGGCTGCACAATTATCTGCAAATGTCAGGCCCTCCGTCCACTTGTGCCTGAGTTACGTGATTGACTGTCCCAAAGGCCCGGACTTCCTCTAAATAATTGCATAATGTTCTCACTTTGTTGTAACTGAGGAGAGTTAGTCATGAGCATCAAACAGATGATGTTGGTCTCTTCAAGTTTTCCAAAACCTTTTCAAAAACTGATTTATTATTTTTGAATAGGTCAAAATCTGCCATGCTTGCATAGCCAGGGAGCAATTATAACTTTTGAATTCAATGGACAAAAATGTGTGAATGCGAATGAAGTCATCCCTCAATTTTCTATAAAGGGAGAGGAGGAGTTTATTCAAAAATCATTGGTATTTGCTTTGGAATTGGATTTTAGTTTTAATCAAATTCAATGTTTAGATTTTGTGGATGCTCACTTTCAGCAAAACAAAATTTTTTTTGTCAAGATTGACTTTAGGAGACCTAGAAAAAGAATTTCCTTTCCATCTCCTCTGATCACTCCTCAGTGAAACTTGCGAGAGGCCAAGACTCCCTCAGTGGCCCTCCAAGGGTGTAGGGAAAGTCTTGCCTGACCTCCCAGGGTCTCTGGAGTGGAAATGTCAGGACGATTTACACTACAAGGGTCTCCTCAGCAGTGATGAATGGTGCAGGAAAAGCAAGGGAAGGCTAGCAGAGACCTATGTGTAAGAAAAGCCAAGAATCAAAACCGTGTTGCTTGTAGAGAGAATTGTCAACCTGAAAAATCATTAAGAGCTAAGTGCTCTCAATAAATTTGAAAGATTTGCTCCAGGTAAACCAAAATGCAGATAACCGTCAATAGGAGTAGAGATATTCTGAGACACTCAGGCCACTTCGGTATTAGGTTCTCCAGGTTGTTGCCCTGTGACTGTAGTCCTTTGACTACCAGCACTGATAGTTCATTGCCTTATAGAAGATGCACAAGCATTTTTCTTGTTTTCTGCTCATCCATAGAAGCAGAGCACTTAAATAATCCTTCCCCTGACCAAGCTGGGGATTGAACCCAGGGCCTTGTAGCTTTTCAGCACACATTATCCTACTGAGCCATATTTCCAGCCCTGCAGACTCACTTTCAGTGAGGCTTATTTCTTAAGTCTGAGCAACATAGAAGTGTCAACATCATCATTTCCTTTTAAAGAAAAAGCTAAGTATGTACTCTATAATTAGGAGAAAGGGGTTTTCTCCTCCCTTAGCTCAGCATCCAAAATGTGGTAGGAAGTTAGAGTGAAACAAAAGAGAAATATCCTCCTCAATTTGGAAGCTGCTTTTTATGCGAAGGTAGAAGAAGCTATTGGGATGAGATAGAAGATAAAATTTCACCTCATTTTCCTAATGATACAGCACTAAAATAACTTTGGAAAAGTAATCCTCAACATGATACCCAGAGGAATACATCTAATAAGTAATCTGAAATCATCTAGCATCCCTGCTGTGGAGCAGCACAGGGGAACCACGAGGAGATTAAATTTATTTTCCCATGTTTTTGTAAATGAGGCCGAGAGTCAGGAAGAGGGGCAGAGCCTACTTAATACTAATATTCTGACATCGTGTGACTATGTTCTTAGGACCAGATCCAAACTGTTCTCGGGCAGAGAGAAACTGAAGCTGAAAGCTGAGAACCATCAATCTCCGGAGCTGAGCTTTTTCAGATGCTTTCTGAAAACTGAGTATGCACACGATGTCCACTGCATCCCGTGATTTCTAAAGGCTGGGGACTCCGGGAACACACTGATGAAAAGCAATCCCAAGAGGGGTTGAAAAAGCCAGCCTTTGAAACAGAGACTCAGATTTCAGGACTAAAACAAATGATTTCGTTTAGCACAGTTAGAAGAAAGGAAAAGCTACTTGAAGTCTTTTCAGTTTCACTAAAGTGACTTATGTAAGAAACAAAAAGAGATAGTAAAGATTTTCAGCCAATAATTTAAAATATTACAAAAATGATATCAAACAGTAAAAAAAAAAAAAAGCTGGTTGAAGCAAAAATTGCAGGAATTATTTTTTTGTGGGATGGAATAGAAACCCCTTTAAAGCTCCCCTGTTCTGTGGGAGGCTCGCTTAGAATGACAGATGTTGATTTATTCGGCACTTGCAAGATGTCAGGTACTAAGTACTTTATAAGTGTTGCAATAGTTAATCCTCATGGCAAGAATATAAGGGAAAAACTTATATTCTCATTTTCTGATAAGGAAACTAAGGTACAAGAGGTAGCTTATAAGCCTCAAGTCCCTATCTCAGACCTCTGATTCTATTAGTAAACTATCCTACTTCCCAGAATACATCATTCTAATAGTTCAAGCAAAATAAAACAAAACAAAGAAAGCCTAATTGTCATGCCAGCACCTAACTGAGGCACAAAGAAATGCATGGGCCCTCTTAAGAAGTGCAAGGTGACCTGCTGTCTGGTGGCTCTGCCTCAACAATTACAGATGAAAGAAGAGGAGGACTCAGTGGCTCTACCAAAACAAGTCTTTCAAGGGCACCCTCTGGGTCTAACAAGAAGAAATGACAAGACATCTGGTCCTTGTGAATAATGCCCAGAGCACAGCCAGAAAGAGCCGGGAAGAGAAGCTCACACCACATCACATCTGGGCTGAGGAAGCAGCAGAAGAGAAGTCTGTAATTAGGAGCAACTCTTCCTTCAGAGAGAATGAAGGGGAACGTTTCTGACAAGCCTGGGTGCCAAGATCAATATTATCTTACATTAAAAAATAATTGGAACTGATACAAGGCTTTTGCAGACCCAAATTCACCATGACCAGGAGAAGAACAGGGGGTGGGGCGGGCAGTCAAGGATAGCAACCAATTTTCAGTAGCCTGCGAAGGAGGAGAAGAGAAGCAAATGAAATTCAATATTTCAGAAGTTAAAGCCCTATGCTTGAGGAGAACAAAAGAAAACATGTCTAATGGAGTAGAATAATACAGGGAATATCTGCATTCATGGGATATTGGGTCCTTCAAAGACCTCTGAGAATGGTCCAGGGGAGACCGTTGCCATACACCTGTGGGGTATTAGTGTTTGCAGACTGCTCTGTGTAGTGAGCCTGGCCGTGACAATCTGGAGGAATAACTAACACGGTGATGAACGCATCTGGGATCTTGATAGGATTATGACCCAAAGCCACCTGGGAAGAGAACAGCACCGCAGTGGCTCAGGGCCCCGCCTCCTGGGTGCTCTTTTTGCCAATGGGTAGGGAATCTCCGTGTGGTCTACTGAAAGATAATGTTGCCCACCCCCTGAATCTCCCTATTCTTACTCTTCACAGAATAGCTGACATTCTGTAAAGAACCTTGTGTTAATCAACTGCATATTCAGGGACAACAATCAGATAATGGGATATGGTTTGTGGAGTGCTGGGTATTGTCTTAGAGATGACCAGCTTTTACAGGATGAGAACATATAAGAAAAAAGTCCAGCTTAGATTTATGGAAGTATTATAATTATTGAAGAACAACTGCCATGATGCCATAAAAGTTTTCAAATTTTGAAAAACAATTAGGAACACAGAGCTAGGGCTTTTATTATTTTTAAATTGTTATTATTTGTATAATTTTGGGGATCATACCCAGGGATTCACATATGCTAGGTAAATGTTCTACTACTAAGCTATACCTCAAGCATATAGAACTATAACTTCTACAGAAACATGTTCTCATGAGTTGCAAGTAGGTTTATGGTGTCTTAAATTTTCTTTTGTTTGGGAACTTGGGGATTTCTAAAATCTGAGAAGAGCTGCAAAGTAAGTGTGTAGCTGTTATTTTTGCTTATTTGTTTTTTCTTATAAAAAGAGAATTATGGCAAGGAGATATCAAGGGAGAAAAACAAAATGTCCTTAAGCCAATCAGTTCTAAGAAGGAGAGCTAATAGAAATTGAAGAGCTGTGAATCACTTCCCTTAAGAGTTATTCAGGCCCGGTGTGGTGGTATATGCCTGTAATTCCAGCACTTGGGAGGCTGAGGCAGGAGAATTGGTGTGAGTTTGAGACCAGTCTGGGCTACAAAAGTGAGCTCAAGGCCAGCCTGAACTGCATAGTAAGACCCTGTCTAAAAAAAAACCCAAAAAACAAAAACAAAGACAAAAAAACAGAGTTATCCACATGCAGGCGTTCATTAGAAAGATGTGGTGTGGAGGCTGGAAGAGGACCTGGTGGCCTGCAGTTAAAAAGTCTGAGACAGCACTGTTCTTCAGGGAACCAGAGAAGTTGTCCAGAGCCTCCCAGGACAAGTTTTGTCACTTGCTGGCCAGGTGATTTCCACGAGCTAGAAACACCCCTACACAGTTATGGGTATGGAAAGTGGGATCCTTGTATATTAATTTCCTTTCCAACCGTGGCAATATTCTGATAATTTTGTTTTTGTGACATGGATATTTATTATGTTCTGTACAACTCTCAGGGGCATCCTGAATATTGTTCTCTACCATCATTACTCAGAGTCAGTACCACTAGGATATAAAAGAGGCATCTGGGTGCCTTTGACTGCCACTCTTGTGGTATTGGACTCCATCCTGGAGTCAGCCTGGCCCTCAGGCCCTTCTCTCTCAGGCTTGTCCTCTTTGTTTCTTCCTGCCTGCTTCTGGATTACACATAAATGGGACTGAAATTGTTGATATTCAAAAACTGCTGGGTTGGGGGGTATAACACAGCAGTGGAGCACTAATTTAGCATGCACAGGGCCCTGAGTTTCATCCCTAGCACTAAGAGATGGGGACAATGAAACTATTTGGGTTTCCAGTTCACATGGAAGGGCTTTAGGTGTGTATAACCTGTCTCGGTCCCTATTTGAGGGATAGAGGAAATCCTTTACAGCTGAGAGGGAACTTAGGTTTGGCTCTCTAGCAGATTTAACTTAATCTCATAGTCTGTGAAAGTCTAGTTCTGTTACTACCTGGGAAATTTCAGTAGGTCTTTTAACCCCTCAAAGCCCAGGTCATGATCCATAGTATTATTTGCTTCATGCAGTCCTTTGGAAGACCTAAGGAAGACAAGACATTCATATGATACTAACACAACATGTGACATAAGTACTCTGTAAGTACCGGAAGTTCTAGTCAGGCAACGCTTAGCCATGAAAACAAAATAAAAGGCAGTCAGAATGGAAAAGAAGAGGACCTTAGGATATTCCTATGATTTATACTGGTTAGTCTCGCCTTTTTAAATTTTTTTTTCTTTTTGTATTTTAGAAAAGGGTCAACAGAATATTCAGGGTCTCACTACTGGATTGAACTCATAGTGATCCACCTGTTTACAGCCTCCGAAGAGCTGGGATTACTGGCACACACCACCACACCGAGTCTCAACTGCAGACTCAGCTCACCCAGGGGTTGGGGCCTGTATGGCAGGCTGGGGGATTGCACCCTGGGCCTCTGCACCTGCTTGTAGGCACTTTAATCCTAATCTCACCTTTGAAGCAATATTTTTTTTCCAGTAAATACTAGAGTAGACTTGGCAGGCAGGACAATGCTTCAACATGCACTAATTGTCCTTTTCCACATTTTTAACATTTTTACTTAAGCTGTTCAAATAAGCAATTTACTTTGTCCCCAACTTTTATCAATTGGGATGGAAGAAGATGAGCAGAGGTTATAGGGGGTCCCAGGCATGTCGGCTTCTCCCAGGCACATAGCCTTCCAGCAGGAATAGGAAGAAGTCTGGGTAAATCACAGGCATCTCAATGGGTTTGTTCCCAGAACTCTTAAGTAGGAAGAGTCTTTTAATAAAGTGAGAGTCTCTTCCATGGGGCACCCCTGGGCTTTCTGAGCTGAAGCTTGGGAAGCCCCTCTGAGATGAAGTGCTCAGGCGGTGCCTCACAGTCAAAGCTTCTTCAAATGCATATCCACTGAGTAATCTCTTCCATCCCTGCTGCTGCTCTACCCAAGAGAAGTGAGGGCCCGGGCACCTCAGAGGGGCAGAGACTTGGTGTTGTCTGTCACTGAACACAGTGCTTAGAATAACCCTGGCCAATGTTAGAAATATTTTAATTTGTAAAAACATATTTACCTAAATTATTATTGTGTAATCCAATATCTCCAAATATCATTTTAACTTATAGTCAATATAAAAATTAACAGAATTTTTTTGCTTTACTTTTATGTCTATACTGTCTTTGAAATATGTACTTTTTACTCAAAGAACATCCCTTTTAGATTGGCCAGGTCACAGGTGCTCAGCAGCCCATCGTGGCCAGTGGTGGCCGCCACAGGTGCCCTGTCTGTGCTTCCTGTCATCAGTTACATCGCAGTATCTAGAAGTTTTCGTGCTGAGTAACAAATCGCCAGAAGTGGCATGGTTTAAAACAATTGAAATATAGACCCTCACTTTTCTGGAGGCTCGAAGAATGAGTCTGAGATGAACGGGTTGGCAGGCCTGACTCCTTGGGGATGCACGTGGGTAGGGTCACTTTGGTGGCTTTTGCTCAGCTCCTGGGAAGCCTCTCTGAGGCAAAGAGGGGGCTGGAGGTGATTTTTCATATTCCTCGGTTTGTAGATGCATCTCTAATCTCTTCTTGCCTTCACGTGCCCTTCCTTTCTGGAGGATTCTTCTTTGTCTCTGTAAAGAGACTCCTTTTGAATTCTAGAGTTCACCCTCATCCACGGTGATCTTATCTCACCATTATTTTAATCATGTCTTTGAAGACCTTTATTTAAAAAAAATATATTTCATATTTTGAATTTCCTGGTGGATGTTCACTTGAGGGGGCATTGTTCAAATTCACTCCAGGAATGTAGGCACTTACATCTTTAAGGAGTCCTAGCTGATTCCCTATGCAGTCAATGTGAGCTAAGCAAATAAATAAATAGATAACAATATCCTATTACCTTACTGAACTCTCAACAGCTTTGCAAAGTAACATTATTTTCACTCTTTCGTGGGTGGGCAATTGAAGCTGGGAATTTCAGTAACTTGCTTAAGTTCTTAGAGCTGGTAAGTGTCTGAGATGAGACTCAAACCAATTCCTTATGATTCCAAAGCCGACATTTGTATAAATCAGTACTCAGGCCTATATCCTGTCTTCATGCTCTGTGCGGGTAACTTATTAGCTGACCCACATGAAAGCCCTTTGCAGGAATGTTTCCTATTTAGTATTTCTAGTTGTCGAGTCAGCAACCTGACATCACAGTGCACTTTCTACACTTGATCAGAGTGATTTACTGGCTTAACAGCCGTCTTTGCCATTGTGTAGAGATGCTGCTGTTGTCATTGAAGACTAGAAAAGGAATTGTTTCATTTTAAGACCAAGAAGACTGTGGGAGGAGGAAAGCCCAGCCCCACTGATGCATCAGTACCCAGTCTTAGAAAACCATCGTCAGATCTGGGAGCAAACTCCAGAGTGTGTATCCACCTTCCTTGGGTAGGGCCTTGGGAAGAAATGTTTGTGAACTTGACTCAATATTCTGAGGGAGGAACCCAGGTTTGCTCCATGGAAAAGAGCAGTTGTTATTGTAGAAGATGGATTTTCCCTACTAAGTCTGTATTTTAGGCTTTAAATTTATTGATTTTTTTTTGGAGATCGTGTCTCACTATGCAGTTCAGGTTGACCCTGCATTCAGTAGTAACCCTTCTGCCCCATTTCCCAAGTGCTGTGATTACAGGTGAGCATCACTATACCTAGAATGCTTAATTTTAAGAGGTAAAGAGTGGTGCTCTGACAGGATTAGGGATCTGCCTTTCCCGGAAGTATGCAAGTTCTGAATGCAGGGGAGGAAGGTGCCACTCTCAGCCTGAGGCGTCACTAGACACTAATGCTAACCTGCTGGCACTTTGGTGTTGGGCTTCTCAACCTGTAGAACAACGCAGAGATTTTCATTCACTACCTAAGCCACCCACCTGTGGTGCTTCGCTGTGCCTGTCCAAGCCCAGGAGCATGCTCTGAGAAACACAGGGAGCTCAGCCTCCGCTCACCTCCCACCTATTACCTCTTTCAGCCTTGGTGGCCTCACTGGAGAAAGAGCAACTTTATCTTCCCCATTGGCAGAGAATTGCAAATCCTCTTCTCCCACAAAGCTCTCTCCTGGGTGGAAGTCTGGAGAAGCCTTAGGCACCGAGGCTGTCCCTCCTTTCCATGGCAGCCCTTTGTCATTAGAGATGGGACCCAGGATTTCCAGTACACACCTGAGCTCTACAAACCTGGACAGCTGACTCCTCTTATCCAGGGTGCAGAAGTTTACTTTTGTCTGTGTCAACTGAGGGGCAAAATGGTCCCTCAGATCCTCCCTGGCTCTGAAACCACATGTCCCTCCTATTTCTTCTTTTTATTCAGTTTTGCAAGAGGTGTCATTTTTTTTTTTTTAAAGGGAAAAAGAAAAAGAACTCCACAACAGTTTAATGAGAGTAGAGGACTCCTGAAACATTGAGGAAATACAGTACATACAGCCTCACAGGTGTGAATTTAGCTGACAGGGTGGACATATTGTGCCGGGCATTAGAAATATAAAGAGAAGTAAGATGATCTCTGCCCACCGGGGTTTAGCACACACTAGAGAACACTCAAATAATTAATTCTCTTCATTTAAAGCTTTAACAAATGAAATGCAGCAGTGGCTTGGCTGGCAGCCTGCCCTTGCGGTTAGAGTGAGCCTCAAGTTTCCAGGGTCTGAGAAACACAGCTTGGCTCACTTTCTATGCGCAGGTGTTGTATGCCTGTTTTGAGTTTGTGTGCATTAGTATGTGAACACACCCATGGCATGTGGTGAGGGTTCCACATGGCCAACAGCTATAAGAGAGACCAATCTACAAGAGTTGAGTGTATTTTGGCACTAGATAGGTATGGTGATTGTGGGATATTGTGAATACAGGAAATGCCCCTGAATCTTGTGCTCCAAATGGTAAATTCTGAGTGATGTGTAACATGACTTCAACTAAAAAAAAAGAAAGCAAATTGGTACTTGGGCCAGGCACTTAGCCAGGATGCACTTGGATATTCAGGATTCAAAGCAAAGAGTTCGTATTAGGACAGAAGAAGAAACTCACAGGATTAGAATCCCTAATCATCATGTGTCTGCACAGGAGGGCATCCAGTGAGATAAGCATGTGTTGCCCAGAATAGCCTACAGAGTGAGGCAAGAGGCTACAGAACAGAAGCCTGAGAGGGCTGTGAGGCCAGGAGGCTCTACAGAGCAGCTCTGAACCTGAGCTTGACCCTGGAGCTCCCAACAATATCCAATGTGGTAAGACAAGTTCCATACAGCTTTTCTTCCTATTGCTGTTAACCTCTCTCAGAGTGTGATGGCTTGGAGGAGTGCCCCCGATCACCGTGTTAATGGTCTTTGTGTTAAAGGCTTGTGCCCCAGTCTATGTAGCTCCTGGGAGGTAGTAGACTCTTTAAGAGTTGACCTAGCAGGAGATCTTTAGTTTGTTAAAAGTGTAACTCTGAAGGAGATTTTGGGATCCCAACTCCTTCCTCTTCCTCTCTATTTCATTCCTTGGCCTGAGGTGGGGAACTTTGTTTCACCACCCACTGCGTCCAAGGCCAGGGACAGTGGAGCCAATCTATCAAGGATTAGAATCTCCAAAACTGTGAGCCTCCCCCCTCCAAAAAAAATTCTTCTTGATAATTTGATTGTTTTAAGTATTTTGCTACAGTAACGGGAAGCTGACTATTATACAGTTGTTCTTTAACTTCTACCAGACAAAAGCATGTTTGACTGTGGACCCTTCATTGCTTTTGCCTAGCCTGTGATGTTTTCTAGGCCTCAAATGGCTGGCAATGTGCAATGTAATACTGTTCTTATCATTATTGTTGCTATCATTGGCCATTTGATGGTCTGTGGAAAATACCTTCACTTTTAAGTGTAATGCTTTGTTTTCACATAGATAGATAGACCTCCCTCTTCCTGTTGGACTCCTCCCAGCTGAGAGATTAAGACCTGGCAATTTAATCATCCAGCCCATTGGCCTAGTTTCTATGGCCTTTGTTGCATCATAATTTCTTTTCACAATATAGTATGAATTTTTTTCTTTTGCAAACTATCTTATTTCTTTCCTTCTGTGCAACTGTGAGAAGACAACAGAGCTAATGTGTCTTTCAGCTCTTGTTTCTTTTCTTTGAGGTTATGTTCAGGCATTCAGCCTTTCTTCTTAGCTCCCTGAGCCACTAATCTATTTCTGGTTCTACAAAACTAGTTAGTGTTCATGAAATGAGCCTTCCTCCTTGTTATCCGATCTTTAGTGTTTTGCTGAGTTGTTCTTTTCTTTTTTATTTCCTGTGGGAGTAATGGTGCTGTGTGGGGTTTGGGTGAATATTTTCCTTAATCTTTGTGCATGCCAGCTCCTGTCCACCTAGGATAGGGTAGGGATTCTGTGAGTTTCAGTAACTTTAAATGAATTTAGGTTTGTGGCTGCTCTTGTGAACACAAAGAACCAAAACTGTGGAACCACAATTGCGAGAATTTAATATAGTCATCCTCATGAAGATAGACCATGACATCAGGGAGATGACAGGTGTTCCATAAAGGTTTATTGTGTTGGCATTAAGATCACTTTTATCTTGTAAAATATTTGCTTTAATCTGAGTCTCTGATTTAAATGGTTTTAAACAAGGAAGCAGGAGAATAGATATTCTTCGAAAGGGAAGCATGCCTTACTGCAACTTTTCTAGGCACAATTTCACATCGAACATACAAAAATGTGCAAACAGTTCCAGCAGTTCTAATCCAGAAATTTCTACTAAGGAAAATGTTGATGAGAATTTAATAAAGTCACAAAGCTTTTACTAAGAAGATATTAGAGACAAAAATGGGACCACCTACAGTTATCACTTCCATGAATAGCGGCTCCATCCCTCCCATTGTTCAGAATAAAACTTTAGGGTTTTGTGAATTGTTACCACTTACATCCAACCAATCAGGAAGTTTTTGATCATTATCTTCAAAGTTTACCTAGAATCTCCACCTCACTTGGACTTATCGCCTTTGCTGTCTTCCTTAAAACAGGGACTCAGAGCCCTCTGAATCTCCCAAGTTGCAACCTGCAAGGCTTTAAATAAAGCCTTTTGTGCTAGTATAGCTTCAGCACTGGAATTTCTCCACACCTTTCTGATTGCAGCTCTTGTAGGTCTCCCTCCCACTTCTGCCGTCTTAGTCACCCTTCCAGTGCTTTGAACATGCAAGCTCTGCACCTCAGGACTTGTGTGCTTGATGCTGCTGTTCCCAGAGAGCTGCAAACCCCTCCCTCAGCTGCTGCCAATCTCTGCTCAAAACTTCCCAGGGAAGCTTACTCTAAGCAGTGTGTTGATATTTCCCCTGGCCTCCCTACTACTAGCACTCCTACTCACCTTGCCAGTTTTATATTTTTCTCATAGCAGTTATGACTTTTTAAATAGTATATTTTATTGATTTATGATGGATGCATTTTTTTTCTACAGTTGAGAATTTCTGATAGTGAAGCACACCTGACCATCATGAATGCCTTCCAATTTATGGGCAGGTTCTCCTTCCCTCTCAGAATTACAGATCATACTAGGATGATGTATCTTTAAATTGATGGTGTGGTGGGTTGGTTCCAAAATGATGGCAATGATTCCCCTCCTTGTATCCACATCTGTTTTCAATGTAATCTTGTAGCTCCTCTGTTTCTCTGCCCCTTAAATCTTACCTGGTGTTATAGCCTGCTTTGATCAATAGATTGTCGCAAGAGTGAAGGGCACGTCCTGAGCGTGGGCCTCCAGAGATTTTGTGCACCTTCTTCCTCTTTCTTGGCCATGCAAACAATCCCAAGCTAGTTGACTAGATGATGAGAGACAAATAGCCCTGTTTCCTTCCTGGAAACCCTGAGAGGCCGAGATGCCTGGCTGAGAGACAGCTGTATTGGGATGTGAGTTCATCCAGAAGCGACAAGAGCCATACAACAGGATCCTGGAAAAATGATTGATCTATGGGACAGTGGCATAAATGATAATCATAATTCCCATTTAGATCTGATTCATTATACAGCAATAGATAACAGCTTCTAATGATGTCTGAAACTCAATAAAATGCAATGAACAATTGTCTCATTATTTTTATGATGCATCTTCCTCCAAATATATGTAGGGGAGAAAATCTTTCTCTCCTTACCCATTGAAATCTTCATGGCTGCCACCTCATAACAAAACACAGATTAATCAAAGAAGAGAATAACTACTTAATAAAAGTTCTATGTGACATAGGAACTGCTTAGCCAGCTTTCACATTGTTGAGACACAGCACCTGGTACTGGTGCTTTACAGGAGGAGATTTTAATTTGGATCACAGATTAGGGCAAGTATATGGTCAGCAGGCACCAGGGCAGGAACACCATGCAGAAGGGCCTGGCAGAGCGAATATGTTCATTTCTTGGCAGCCAGGAAGCAGCACAGGGAAACCAAAGGAACCAGGGACTGTATGGAGTGCACAGAGTCATGCCTCCCTGACCCTCCTAGATAGACCCTCAAGTGTGCTTTAGCAGTCCCCAGGGATTTCATCCAATCTAGTTCACATGTCGTAATTAAAAATCACAGGAAACTTCAGAAAAAAAATGTCAGAGTGAAAGGGCCAAGGAAACTTTTATGAACAATTGCACAGGAGTGTGATTGATGGACAAAGGGCAAATTAGCAAGTATGTTTGTGCAGTTTTGTGTTGACTCCTAGGTATAGGGCAGGATCCTCTGGAAGGAAAGTCCTTACTGACTACTTTCAGAGAAGGCATGTCAGAGAACTCATTTGTGAACATGTTTCAGGGGAGTAGGGCAGGAGTAATTTAGAGTGACCTTCCTTCTTCCCTAGTTTCCCCAATTTCCTTTAACTAAAATATTAAGGATACCAATGTGGCATATTTTGGGGTATCATATTCTGAACACCAACATAAAACATAAGCTTCATAAAGGAAGGACTTTTGCACCTTTTTCTTATGATTATATGCATATTAGATTATCACTGGACAGGATCCAAGGAAGTTCTCTTAAAGAGGAGAGGGGATTCAACCTAGCAGCCAGGCCTGGTACATGAGTGAGACCACCTTGGGCCCACTAGAAACTCATTTGACCTAGCAACCAGGCTCAGCATGTGAGAAGAACTTCATCCATTAGAAAGGCCTAGTGTGGCAACCTGCCACAGAACTCTCTGCAGAGAGACTTGAGACAAGACTCATTCAGCTGATCGAGGAGCAGAATATCTTGCCAGAGTGGCACAGCACATTCACTTCCAAGGGCTGCAGCAGGAAGAAGTGGAGCTCAGCAGCCAGACCCAAGCTACACCCAGCTGGATGAATTTTAGCTTGGTAGATCCAGATCTGGTGCTAAGGTAAGAACTCTACCAAAGCTCTACACCAAAGGTCAGAGGCAGGGCTGTACAAAATGACAATTTCTTCTACATTATTGTCTCCTGTATTTGTTCTGGGTGGGCTTGGGCTTAAGAGAGCATTTTGTTCCTTCTCTTTGTCATTTTGGGAAACAAGTAGATATGAACCAGGACAGCTGAGATGGGCTAGAGGCTAGCTGATCTTTACCTTAGTTATTTTTTTCTTTCTTTTTTTGCTGGCTAGCTCACCCTGAGGATGAGGCTGGCATGGCATGTGGTCCTGGGGATTAAACTGCAGTCCTTTGCCCCTGCCCAAGCTTGCCTAAGCAGGTCCTTTAGTCTGCTGAGCTATCTCACCAGCCCTTAGTTCCCATTTTGAATAAGTGATCCCAAAGAGGATCATGGAGACTTTATCTGGTCTCCATGAGATGACTCCTTCTACTCAAGGTAGCTTTAGTTTTGGGGAGGCTGTGCTGGAATCCAAAGTGACTACAGGTTTAGGGCAATGACCAAAAGCTTCTGGGCATTTATTTGTTGCTGAATGTCTCTCTCAATCTTTTTGTGTGCTTAGTGCTGAAGGAAAATGAGATAAGTTATAGAACATAGAGAAAATCAAACTTTATTGTCAGTTTTTAGACAGACATTCCCTAAATTATTAGCATACCTATACACAGAGCTGAGCCAAAATTTTAAGAATACAGATTAAAAAATAAAAGTTGAGCTTTGTTCAGCTTTTAGTTACTCGTTGGACATCTATGGGTCCAAGTGAGGCATAACTGGGCTTTTATTTTGGTTTGTTTTTGTTTTCAGCAATAGCAGCTTTTAAGCCCTTGGCTATCTCACAAGAAGGCATAAGTTGGGCTTTTAGTGAGTGACAGGTTGGGGTTCTAGGACTTTGTCTATTCCCTAACACAAGGACTTGAGTTAGTCTCCGGTTCAAATTGATTGTCTTGAATGCATCAGGATGAGATGATCCCATTTTTATTAAAATCTACAAAAGCAGTTGGTTTTTGTTATTCACAGATTTCATATTTTCTAATTTGCCTGCTCATCAAGATATATTTATAAGCTCAAAATCAATACGTATGGCATTTAGTTTTTGTGGATGGAATATTAAGATGTTCTACTCTGGCCCCATGTTTTGCTGGTCTCACCTTCGGGTGCGCAGAGCCAGTCATGGAGTCGGGGCATGGTGGTGCACTCCTGTAATCCCAAAACTAGGGAGGCAATACTCAAAAGGATCACTACGAGTCTGAGCTACATAGTGAGACCCTGCAAAAAACAAAACAAACAAACAAACAAACAAACAAACAAAAAAACCTTAAATGCTCTATTCTGCAGTAAGGCCCAGCCTCAGTTTTAGCTGAGGCTACATACAGCAAGGTGCTGCTCTCAGCAGTGTCTTATTTTTTTATAGTATTATTTTTACATTTTTTTCAGTGTCCAGAGCCTTGTACCAATATGTTACAACTATAAGACAGTAAGTGCCTTTTCAATTTCTACTTAACAGCCCTTTTTTTTTTTGCACATTTTATTGGTAAGTTTTCATTCATACTAGTGGTATTGCAGTGGATTGTTTCTCTTTTTTTGGTCACCCATAATGCACAATTTCTACAATAAACTATAAATATTCCTTTTTTCATTAAAGCAAAATTTTTTTTAAAAAATTTTTTTTTCCTTTTTACAAAATCATAATTTTGGTGTACTTAACCTTGTAATACACAACTGGAAACCTGGCGCTGGCAGCTCAAGGTGGCGGATGAGTGTGAGACATCAGTGAAGCCCCGGGCACCTCCGTGACTGCAGATGATGGAAGGCAACGGGAACAGCCATGAGCACTGCAGCGATGGCGAGAACAAGGAGGAAAACAGCTACAGCTGGCATTCAGCTAATGACACTGGAGCCAAGAAGAAGAAGGAGAAGGAGAAGGAGAAGGAGAAGGAGAAGGAGAAGGAGAAGGAGAAGGAGAAGGAGAAGGAGAAGAAAGAGAAGGTAGCCAAACCAGAATCAGTCTGTGAAGGTGAACTCTTTGCCAGCAGAAAGCATCCAGGAAATACAGAAGGCCATTGAGCTGTTTTCAGTGGGCCAGGGACCTGCAAAGACCATGGAAGAGGCCAGCAAAGGAAGTTACCAGTTCTGGGGTATGCAGCCTGTCCCCAAACTGGGCCAAGTGGTGAACACCCACAGCCCTGTGGAACCTGACAAAGACCACGTCTACCAGGAGCCCTACCCCCTATCCCAGGGCTTCACCTGGGATGCCTTGGACCTGGGTGACCTGGGGTTCGGGGTGGGTGGTAATGGGGGTGGGTGGGTGGAGTGGGGATCCGCTGAAAGAACTGTACACCCTGCTGGATGAGAACTATGTGGAGAATAGTGACAACATATTCCTGTTCGATTACTCTCTGGAGTTTCTCCTGTGGGCTCTGTGGCCACCTGGCTGGTTTCCCCAGTGGCACTGCAGGGTTCCAGTGGTCTCAAGTCAGAAACTGCTTGGGTTCATTAGTGCCATCCCAGCAAACATCCACATCTATGACACAGAGAAGAAGATGGTGGAGATCAACTTCCTGTATATCCACAGAAGCTACGTTCCAAGAGGGTGGCACCAGTCTTGGTCCACAAGATAAGGCAGCGAGTGCATCTGGTGGGCATCTTACAAGCCTTGTACACTGCTGGGGAGGGGCTACCCAAGCCTGTGGGCACCTGCAAGTACTCACATTGGTCCCTTAATTCCTGGAAGCTGATTGAGGTGAATCTCCCACCTGAGCAGGAACATGACCATGCAGTGCACCGTGAAGCTCCGCCACTGCCTGAGACTCCGAAGACAGCTGGGCTGCGGCCAATGGAGAGAAAGGACATTCCAGCTGTGCACCAGCTGCTCACCTGGTACCTGAAGCTGTTCCACTCACCAGCCAGGAGGAAGTGGAACACTGGTTCTACCCCCACAAGAGCGTTGACACCTTCGTGGTGGAGAATGCCAGTGGCGAGATGACAGATCTCAGCTTCTGTGTGCTTCCCTCCACCATTATGAACCACCGGACCCACAAGAGTCTGCAAGCAGCTTATTCCTCCTACAGTGTCCACACCCAGACGCCTCTCCTCGACCTCCTGAGCGATGCACTTGTTCTCGCCAAAATGAAAGGGTGCAACGTGTTCAGTGCACTGAATCTTATGGAGAACGAGACTTTCCTGGAGAAGGTCAAGTTCAGCATAGAGGATGGCATCCTGCACTATTATCTGTATAATTGGAAGTGCCCCAGCATGGATGCTGAGATGGTCAGGCTTGTGCTACAGTAACCAGCTGTTGATACTCTTCTGGATAAAGCACTGAAGACTCCAGCCTGCAAGAGAAGCACCACAGGGTCCAGTCTCACAGGCTGCCTGAGACTCCCTGGAAAGAGCCGACTGAATGCCTCACCAAATGCCATTGACTCAATGACCATAGTGCAGTGGCGTGGCTGCGTGACATCACTTTGGGCCATGTCTGGTCTCCCGGTTTTCCAATTAATCACCTCCTCATGCAGCCATGATCAAGGGAATGTAACTGCTGAAACTAGCTCATGATTGGCATATGATAGAGTTAATGGGTGAAAAATAAAAGTATATATATTATATCTAAAAAATTATAACACAACTAACTTCTACCCTAAGGGGGAAATTTCTCCTCACCTTTATGGTCCATCTGGCCATACATTGTTTTTATGTTTCTGGGGTAGAAGACACAAACATTTAAACTGCAAAGACAAAAGTAGCAATTCTTACCAACTTCCTACTTTGGAACTTGAGTCTACTGAAATTGTTTTTCTGCCCAGCTACTTCAGTTCTGTAGATGCTGAAATTTACCTAACGCCCCTCCCTAGTGCTAACCGATCACTGTAGTTCTTATCTGTAGCTATCAGCACATCAAAATAATGGAGAACAAGAAACTGCCTGTGTTTACTTTTTTATTTCTTTGGGGGTGAGGTTATCATTTATTTGTTGAATATTCTTTCTGTATAAACTACCAAAAGCCACATTTATATTAACTGAGTAAATGGCTGTTTAAGTTGAAGAGATGGGGTGCACTCCCCAAACATGGCCAAACTGTTCATTACAGAAGTCGTCCTTTTGGAAGGGAAATCTATACAGCAAGTCTCCATTTGAAAGAATTTCTCTCTCTAAATAGGAGGAGAAAGAAAACTAAATCCCTTACCCTGCACTTATCAATGGAAAAGGTATGGCCTAAGTCTGCATAAAGACCTTGCCCTTGTTTATCATACTTTACTGGGCACAACCATTCCTATGCCTTCTTTATCAAAATCTTTCTTCATTTCAGCTGAAGATGGTATTTAAGCTTGAACTCAAATATTCCTCTTTGAGACTTCCTTATTTTTGCCTTTGTTCTCTCTCTGGTACCCCCAGCTGAAGTGAACTAGTGTGGTGCTAGGTCCACCTGAGGACTGTCACCAGCAGCAGAAGAGGCAAAACTGGAGAAGCTGTTGGAAGCTGCTGGCTTCTGTGGGGGCTATTCTGCCAGAGGACCTTGTTATGCTGACTTTTCTCATGAACTTGACTATTCTTGTCAGAGGAGGAACTTGGGACTTCATCATCGCTGAGGATGGCCATGGTTTACTTTAGAGGAGCTCTGGTCATTATCTTGAGCATCACTTCCTGGTTCTGGAGGGGAAGATTGTACACAGCTCAGTCTCCTGGAAGAGCTTGTCCCCTTGGCTTTCCTCATGGGAACTCAGCTTTCCTCATCATCAGACGAACTTGGGATCTCACTGTAGCTGAGGATGAATGTTTTACTTTTTGGGAGAGCTCTAGTATTTATCTTGAGTGGGGCTTCCTGGCGCCAGTGCAGATCCTTCAGCCTTCTGGCACAGACTTTCTAGCTTCCAGTACTGATCTTTGGGCCTTTTCAGCACGTGTCTGTGAAACAGGCCTGAGTGAGACATTGTCATGGGCTCTAGGCTTCCAATTGGACATGTGGGAGGCATTGTTACGGGCTCTAGGTCTTCAGTTGGACTCATGTAGGACTCTACATTAGGATATTAGGATCCAGGCTCTCAGCTGGATTATTTGGTCTTTAGGATATGGATAACTTTCTGCACTCTTGTATATGATTCTTTAGGTGATTATAAAATCTTACAAAATGAGTCCTGTGTTGTATTGTTCACCTGGCAAAACCTCAAATCATGACATGAAGTATACATTTCTCTTCACTGACATTTCTACTGCTTGCTATGGTATTCCTTTCCCCATTCTTAGCAGCAAAGCATTGGCTAAATACAATCTACATTTTAGGTGCAGTGCTAAATAATACAAAGAAAACCATATATTTAGATATGTATGAAAGATTGCTTGGGTAATTGTACTGCTGATTCCTGCTGGTCTGCAGAGGGGAACAGCTGATCCTTAATTTTTTTGCTTGTAGTTTTGATATAGAGGGAAAACGATCTTGGTGGATGACCTCCAAATGATATTGGGGAAAAATGAAACTTCTGAACTGAAAGGTATCTGGGATGAGTTCGTGTTCTCTAAAATCAAAGAATTTTAGGAATGAACAGAAGGTTATGAGCAGAATAAATTTATTGGGGGAAAGAAAAAGCTCCTGTCAAGCAGAGGGACAGAAGGGGATACCCAAGTGGGTAGTCGCTGGGAAGCTATCTCTTCCAGGGACTTTTATAGTGTAAAACCATGTGGTGGGTCTAAGGTGTGAAGAACATGGGAACTCGCTTAGGTAGGCATAAGGTGGGACAAAACTATGGTCAGCCAATGAGATTACAGGCACCATTGCTCAAGTAAAATTGATTAAATCCGGTACCAAATGAGGCAGCCAGTCATGTAGTAAGTGGCATGAATATGGGTCAGGGTCTCTTCCTGTTTGGGTGTTGGGTTAGTTACTCATTTGGGCTCTTTCAAGGTGATTGATACCTATTTAGAATATCAATCTCTGATGCCCATCCTTAGGAAGTGTGTAGCTGTATTTGTTTCCTCTTTTGTCTTGACGTCTGGCCCACAGCTGGGAGGGTCTGTCTCTTTCAAGTTGCAAAATCACCTGGTTTTCCATATTGCCTCCTTGAGGGCCTGGCCCTGTCTGACTCCTATAATATTTCTATCTAATTCAGCTGTCTATAACACTTTTTAATTCTTCTCAACTTTTTAACTTTTTAAAATCAATTTTGCATGCTTATATCTTATAATTTGAACAACTAATTGGAAGACAATATTTATGCAATACAGCAACCATTGTCAGATTCCTATTATATTGTTTTGTGAAGTTTGTATCATTTCTAGTGTGTGTGTGTTTGTGTGTGTGTGTGTGTTTCTCTTTTGCCTTCTCTATAGGTAATAAAAAATAAAATTTAAA
Organism: Capromys pilorides; assembly: GCA_004027915.1. Classification (NCBI taxonomy): domain Eukaryota; kingdom Metazoa; phylum Chordata; class Mammalia; order Rodentia; family Capromyidae; genus Capromys; species Capromys pilorides. Next base: position 20,578 of record PVKN010007755.1, read on the forward strand.
AAAGCAAGGGACCAAGTCAGTTGCTTGAAGAAGCTCAAAAGGGTGAGAAAGGCTTGTGAACACACAACTGCTCTACAATGATATCAGTTTTAATAATAAAGAATATTAAGTACTGCCATGGTGCAAAGCAAAAATGACCCACTTTACTTGTTGAGGGTAGACTTGGGAGGGAGTAGCAAAGATTTCATCTAAAAAGAGATGTGCTATTGGTTCTGTTATGGTATGTGTCTAGGTGTCCCCCCAAAGCCTCATACAGTCAGGGGGTGACTGCTGGAGTTTGTGATTGATTATTGTGGGTGTGGATGCTGCACTTGCTCTGGGGCAGGTAATTTGCATTACAATGTGAGGAAGGGAAGAGGCTAGCTAGCTGCCTGAGCTGCTGGCACTCCTTTTACTCTCTGCTCTTTGCCACTGCCATGAAAGACTGCCCTCTGCCACATGCAGCTCTGCCCAGGAGCCAGATGAATATGGATTGAAATTTTGAGTGACCGTGAGCTAAATAAACGTTTCCTTCCCTCATTTTGGATGTTGGATATTTGTACCAGCAACAAGAGAAGAGTAACTGAGACAGGTTTTCAGGTGAATTAGAATCTCACTAGGTGGAGAAGGAGGTGTGGTATGCATTGCAGGCTGAGCATTGGTAGAGAACCTGAATGTGCAAGAGTGTTGCAAGTCATTTGATTATGAGGTGAGGTAGAGGAAATGCAGTCAGGAGGGAGAGGAAGAAATTGAGATTTTATTTTTAAACTTAACTAATTAATTAATAATTTTTAAAGAGTTATTTAAAAATTACTCAGTCTGGGCTTGTAGTGATCCTCCTGTCTCAGACTCTGTAGTACTGGAACCTCAGGAGTGTTTCACCCCCCTCGTTTTGGTGGCTGGCATGGTGCAGGGGGTGGTGCGAGGCTGGAGGGGTGAGGAGGGGAGGGAAGGGGGCCAGATGGCATGTGATACCAGGGCTTGAACTGTGTCATTGTGCTTGCCAAGCAGGTGCTTAGACTGCCAAGCTATCTCCCCAGACCCTGATTTTTTTAAATTACTTTTAATAAGAAATAACAATGAACAGTTCAAAGCATGTTAGTAGTACATTCCCAATAATTGATATAATGTATATTGTCCTCATAGTAGTTATTTAGAGCACAGGATGCAGACATGATAATTTTTCTAATCATTATTGACACAAAAATTTCTTCTTATTGAACTAGGAGAAAGTAGTTGTACACATAGACCAATATTCCATAACTGTAGCGGACTATTGGCAGAACTGGCAATGTTGGAAGCTGTTGATTTAAGCCTTTTACAGTATTCTCGTCTAGCTTTACATTTTATGCTTTGTGGTTAAACTTTTCTGCTGGGTGGTTAAGGGCAAGTTAAAGCAAGACCTGTATAACAGAACATGCAACTTTTGTATCTCCCAAGGTCAGTCGTCAAATCCCCTCAGGTTTTTACATTGAAACCATGTACAGTGCTTTGTAGATCTGTTGTCATTGTCAGCTGTCTGAATGAGTCATGGCCATTGCTTGACCAATCTGTTCTCTGTGAAAGCCTGAGAGAATATTTTCTCTCTAGGTGACTCTCCTTAGGCACACTATACATTGTCAATCTCTTTTGCTCTTTGGCCCCAAAATCACCTTGAACAGAAACTTTGGGTCACCACTGAGTTATAGGATGTTACAGCACAGGTTCTCTTATGTCTTGAGTCCTCACTGACCTTGAAGGGCTAGGGCTGAAATATTGGTAATCCTTGTAGCCCTTTTTTTTCTATAATTTTTGGTCTATAAATTTACATTCTTAATCCTCCAGAATAGAAGCTTAGTGATACTATTACTTTACAACATAGGTACTTGAGCTTACTATCACTGTCTTTCTGAAATTAAACATCTTAGATTTAACTTGGAATTGGTGTTTTTCATCAATCTTTGATATTATAATAAATCCCTATACAATATGGTAAAAGTAGTTACACATTTTTACACAGAAATTTAGAAATTTAAGCATATACAAAATTGTAGCTGGTTAATCCAATGGCATTTTTGCTTGTCTCTTACTCTCCTTTAATACCCTTTTTTATTTTCTTGTAAAGCAACCATTTATTTGAGTGAGAGTATAACAATAACTGAAATGACCTTAGAAACAGCACATACCTAAAAGACCAGAATGACAGGCATTCCAAGCATAGTTGTAGTATTATACATTGCTATCCTCAGTGTGAAAAACCTGTTGGAGGTTCTTAGGACCACTGTCTAATTCATCCTGTGTATATAAGTGCATGGTTTTGCTCCTGCCATCTTTCCTATATTTTCTGCTTGCAGTCTCTTCATTTAACCCTTAAGTCTTTAATTTCTATTCAGCTGTGTTATGCTGCTCTATTTTTATTTCTTCTTTTGAGTTCTTACACTAGGGAGACGATATGATATTTACACATGTAGGTCTGGTTTATTTCACTTATGAGTATATTTTCCAGATACACCAATTTACATATGAAGTCTAGTTTCTCATTCTTTATAGCTGAGTAATATTCTGTTGTATAAAAATACCACATCTTTTCCAACCATTCTTCGGATGATGGGCATTTTGGTTGTTTCCAAGGTTTGGCTATTACAAATTATGCTGCTATAAACATCAGTGCACAGATATCACTATGATATGATGTTCTCAGTTCTTCTAGGAAAATTCCCAGCAGGGGGATAGCTGGATTGAATGGGATTTCTAGTCCTAGTTTTTTTAAGGAGTCTCCACACTGCTTTCCATAATGGTTGCACCAGTCTGCATTCTCACCAGCAGTGGAGAAGGGTTCCTTTTTCTCCACAGCCTTTCCAACACTTGTTGGTTGATTTCTTTATGATAGCCATTCTTGATTCTTTCTGGGGTGAGATGGTATCTCAGTGTTGTTTTAATTTGTATTTCATGAATGACTAGCAACGTGGAGTGATTTTAGTTTTTATTAGTACATATTCATACATATTGATCACATTCATTGTAGATAATTTTTACCTATATGTAATTATTTTTCCCCTCTCTTCAACCTTCATTCCCCTCCTCCACTTATAAGGCTTTGTTTTCCTTCTTTTTATTTTAGGGAAGGATCTATGGGTATTCAGGGTCTCAATACTAGATCAGACTCAGTGATTTTCCTGTTTACAACCTCCCAAGAACTGGGATTACAGGTGTGTGCCACATGCCCAGTCTCAATTGCCCTCTCAGCATGGCTTTGGGGTAGGCCTGGCATGGCAGGCCCTGAGAACAAATCCCTGGATCCTGGGCCTGCTTGCAGGTGCTTTAATCTCCTGAACTATTTGGCTGGTCCTAAGGCTTTTCTTTCTTTCTTTCTTTCTTTCTTTTTGGTGGGACTGGGTTTGAACTCATGACCTTGCACTTGCCAGGCAAGCACTTGTGCCACAGAGCTATCTCCCTAGCCCGAAGACTTTGTTTTCTTTTTTTCCTTATATTCACTTTTTTTTCCTTTCTGCTTCTTTCACATTCCCCTACATCATTTTTCTCCTCATTTTAAATGTTTTAATTCCTAATATTTATCTTTCATTATGCTCCTTATTTTCACTTCTCACACAAGTGAAACAATGTGATGTTTAAATTTATATGTCTGGTTTATTTCATGTAAGATTATGGCCTCAAGAGACACCCATTTTTCTGTGAATTAGTCAAGTTTATGCTTCTTTATGACAGAGTAGTATACCACTGAATATAAATACCATTTTACTCATCTTTTGATGGGCATGTGGACTATTTCCAAGACTTAGCTATTGCAATTTGTGCTGGGATAAACATGGGTATGCATATAGCACTGTGGTACAATGTGCTTAACCCCTTCATGAAGATACCTAGGAGTGGAGTATCTAGGTCAAAGGGAACCTTTAATTGCAGGCTTTTTGGGTATCTCTATGCTGATTTCCACAATGGTTGCACCAGTCTACATTCCCAACAACAATGGAGAAGGATTCCTTTTCTCCCATAACCTTGCTAACATTTTTTGTTGGTTGGTTTCTTGATGACAGCCATTCTTTCTGGGATGAGATGGAGTCTCAGTGTTAGTTTAATTTGCATTTCTCAAATGACAAATGTCTCAGTTACTTTACTCTCATTGTCAGGACAAAATAGCTAACACCCAAAGTTAAGGAAGGAAAAGTTTATTTAACTCACGATTTGTGGAGATTTCGGTCCACACTTGGCTCCATGACAGAGTAGAACATGGAAGAGAGCAGCAGTTCATGGTAGCAGAAAACAGAGCAAATAGGAGCAGGGTCAGCTGCATCAGAGGACGAGAGCAAGCCTCCCTCTCTTCCTTATAGTGCACTGAGACTATCTGCCCCAGGGCAAGTGTAGCACTCACACCCATAATCTAAGCATTGAATCATGAATTAATCACAAACTTCAGAAGCCCATCCAAGTGACTGCATGAGGCTTTGGTGGTGGTGGGGGGGGGGGGGGGAAACTAGATAAAAACCACAACAACAGGTAATTTTGAGCACTTTTCATATATTTGTTTTCTGTTTGTACTTCTTTATTTGAGAAATGCCTATTCAGTTCTGATGTCCACTTATGGATGGGGTCTTTAAATGTAGGAGTCTGAAGTTTTAAATTTTTAAAAAATATTCATTTATTTATTTATTTAGTATTATGACCAGCTCAGCCTGCCCTGGGGGGTGGGCCTGGCACAACATGTGGTGCCGGGGACTGAACCACGGTCCTTCCAGTTCCTAAGTTTTCCTAAGCAGGTGCTTTAGATCGCTGAACCATCTCGCCAGCCCCTTGAATTTTTAATATTGTCTAGATGTTAGTCCTTTGAGGAGTAGCTGGTAAAATTTTTTCTTTTACTCTTTGGCTTGGCTTTTCACTCTGTTGATGGTTTCTGTGTAAAAGATTTTAATTTGATGTCATCCCAGTTGTTGATTCTTCATAGTTATTTCCTTTGTAATCAGAGTTTTGTCTATATCTATGTTTTCCAGAGTTTACCTATTCTGCCTTCCATCAGGTTAAGCATTTTTGAATTTATATTTAGATTTTTGATTCATTTCAATTTTAGTTTAGCGCGTGAGAGCTATGAGTCTATGTTCAATTTGCATTATGGGGAAAGCTAGTATACACGGCATTTTATTAAAGAAACTATTCTTCCACTGAAGATATCTGGTCCTTTTCCAAAGATAAGGTAGGTAAGTGTTATTGGAGTTGATTCTGTCTCTTCTGTTCTGTTCCAGTGATCCTTGATCTGTTTTATTTCTTTAACCACTACGTGTTGTTTTTAGAATGGTAATTTTTTAGTATAACTTTTAATGGAGGATTGTGATGTTCCCTGCCTTGCCAAGAATTGCTTTTGCTATTATAGGTCTCTTTTAGTTCCATAAGAAGTTTAAGATTTTTTTTTCTCTATCTGTTGAAGGTATACTATTGGCATTTTGATTGGGATTACATTTAAATGTATATAACAATTTTGGAAGTATGACACGTTCAGCATGTTGATTCTGCCTATTCAAGAACAGGGAATATTTTCCCATGTTCTGATATCATCTTTGATTTTTGTTTT
>PVKN010007756.1:0-26109 GCA_004027915.1 Capromys pilorides
GGCACCACTATACCTGTCCCAGAGGTGACATGGAGTAGCTCCAGGTGAATGAGTGACTCAGAGAAACTAAACACCTTACTCACGGCAGATGGCTCCCAGGCACCACCTTGCCCTACATGTATGTGCCAGTGGGTCTGTCATTCTTTCACTTATAGCTATGCACTTCTGTTTTGCAGCACTGGGAATCCAACCTAGTGCCTTGTGTATGTGAGACAAGCACTCCACCCCTGAGCTACATCTTTCTTTAATTCTTTTGTCTTAGTTCAAGGGCAAGCTTACTTTCTTCAAGCTTGAAGCAGACCTGAACCATATCAACCAGACCTTCCATGAATCTCTATGTGTAGCCTTCATGGGTGTCTCTCTCTCTTTTTTTTTTTTTTTTTTTGTGCCCTGCTTTAGGGAAAATGGCCCAAGGAAGGGGACACACTGAGAAAGAGGGGAAATTAGTGAGAAAACTAAAAGCTAGAAGTGGGATCACCTGGCAACCACTGCCCAACTGCAAGTAAGACTAGCACAGGCAAAAATAGGTGCCCCAAGAGTCAGGCTTTTGGGGCTTCCTTTCCCAGTGTACACCATGCTTAGATTTAGGCTTTATGTAGTTGTTACTGTATCTGTCACATGGTGAGGGCACAGTAGATGCTCAGTAGATAGTAGCATGTTTTAATGAGTAATGATAACTAACATTCATTAAGTATGCATACATGCCAAACAGTTTCCTCAGTGTTCTTCATACATTAATTAGATCATTTAACCTAATCAAAAAACAAAACAAAACCTCATGAAGTAGGATCCTTCTTACATTGGAGATATGAGTGAATGCCTGATAAAGCTTTTACTGGTTTAACTTTAAAAAGAAAAAAGAAAAACTATAAAGCTTCATTCCCACAGAACCAGTATAACAGATAGTCAAAACCAGCCTCAGTTCTTCTCTTGCCATTTATCTGATGACTTCTCATGAGAACTCTGAAAGCATGAACATCTGTCTACGGTGACATTCCCAACACCAAAAGTTGGGAAAGTTCAGTTCCAGAGCTCCTGCAACCAGGGGTCCTGCGTGTCCTGCTGGCCAGAATGACTGCAGGAACCTTAACTTCGGCACTATCCTGGTCCCAGTTCTCACCTATGGCATCCAATACTATTATAATTCTTTCTTCTGTGTCAGAAAAGGCAATACCTGTGTCATTTATTTACTTACTGTTTTGCAAGCCCAACCCAAAACATGTACTGCTACTACACCCCTTCTGGCAGCTGACTTTCTGGGCTTGTCCGCAGCATGGGAACTGTGGTCCCTGAGTTAGTAAGCCATCTGCTCATCCATTCACCTCTTTCAGCACTTTGGAGCATTCCTTTCATTTTATTTCCTTGCATTAATTAAAAGCTGATGCATAGACATTGTGCATATCTATATGATACCACATGAGTATTCTGATGGAAATTCAAAGATGCTTCAAAAGTGCCTGGCAAGGGGCCGGGGGCATAGCTCAGTGGTAGAGTGGTTACTTACCATGCATGAGCCCTTGGATTCAAGCTGTAGCACTACAAAGCAAACAAACAAAAGTTGCTCGGTGAGTAACTAGTCCTTTTTTAATTCTTTTTCTTTTGGGCCTCTGTTTGTGCGACACTGGATCACTTCTCTGTCAGGTCTTTGAGAGAAGCTGGTGGTATCATTTTATAGAAACTGGCTTGGGTTAGATGCTTGTAAAGATTAGACTCATACTATACAAATCAGTGTTACAGACTCCAGGGTAGTACTGCATGAGCAAAATGGATCTACGAGGCATGTTTGCATTGCCACAGGAATCCACACTACTCTCAACAGAAAGCCCTAAAAGCATTACCAACTGGCTACCTTAAGTTGATTTGGCCAATACAGTTTGGCCATGCTAAATATTTATTCTGGGGTGAGACACCAGTCAGCCAAAATCCCACTGCCCTCCTCATAGGCCTACCAGAATGGGGCTAGACAATGCCTGCAAACTATCAAGAAATTTTGGGGCTGGGGAGATAGCTCAGTGGTCTAAGTACCTGTCTGGTTAGTGCAAGGACCAGGGTTTGAGCCCTGGTACCACATGCCATGCTGGCCACGGAAACCAGGAGTGGTGGTACACTCCTGCAATCCCAGTGCTGGGGATGCTAAGACAGGAGGATCACTACAAATTTGAGGTGCGTAGCAAGACCCTGTATCAAATAAATGAATAAACAAACAAATAAATAAATAAATAGAAATTTAAAAAAGGAGTTTCAAGCACTGCCAGGACACTGTGGACCTTGTTGTGAATCCAGCAGACAGTAATCATGTGCTAGCTGTGTTCCAGGCTCTATTCCAGGCACAGGGTCCACGTGAGTGAACAAAACTAACTCCAGTCCTTATGAAGCCCCTGGGATGGACTTGCTAAGAATATAAAAGAAAAGTGAACTTACAAAGATAACTGACCAAGTTTATGAGGCAAGGGATTTAAGAAAATGGGGGTGGAGAGCCTCTTGCCTGCATTGGGGTGTATTAATTGTTTTCAGGGAACTTTAGATGAGATGAAAGGAAATTTTTTTTTTTTTTCCAGAACCAGGGGTTGAACTCAGGACACTGTACTTGCCAGGTAGGTACTTGTGCCCCTGAGCTATCTTCCCAGCCCCAGGAAGTGTTTTTTTTTTTTTTTTGTTTGTTTGTTTTTTTAACACTAGTTTAAAATAAGATTAGCCTGAGAACTTTTTGAAAATTCTAGGCATCAGTAATTATTTAGGCTCCCTAGAAATTCCAGGGTATGATCAGGTTTGAGAAACATTAATGTATAATTTCCTCTCCCTCCTTACACTCTGATTCAGGCTATTGACTTTAGGTGCAGCTAGGCACCAGTAGGTTTAAAAGTTCCCCAGGGAGTTTTAACCACACAGCATTGTTTGAGAATCCCTGCTGCATATGATGGTTCTCACACCTGAATGTGCATCAGAACAGCTTGGAGGCAGATGTTAAAACACAGATTCCTGGGCTCCATGCCCAGATCTGGTAGGTCTAGACTTGGGCCTGAGCATTGTTGCTGCAAGTTCTCAAGTGATGCTGAAGTTGCTGGTACAAGGACCATTGGGAACCACTCATGTGGTGACTTTTCTCCATTTCTTCTGTTTGCAAAAGCACTTTCATCTTTCTGGAGGAGCCACCCTGCCTTCATTCCCAGACCATATTTTTAGGCATAGCTGAGATTGCCCCTCTGTCTGTCCACCACTCCAAGGATGAGTCCAGGACCTGGGCGTGGCAGTCAAAGTCATAGAGATTGGGTATGACTTAGTTCAAGATCCAAGTGCATAGAATGGACATGAACCTGGAGATCTTAGCAAGAACCAGATAGAGAGTGGCAATCTATTTCCACGAGATTTTTGAAGTTGGAGGAATTCTGACCTAAGGCAGCTGGAGGCAGTTGGCCCTAACTACATAGGGAGAATGGAAATGAAGCCAACACAGAGTTAGGAGATGAGAGAGAGAAATGAGAGAAAGGCAGTTCTAATAACATCATCTGAATAACTCAATATGTTTTTTACTTTGCTTGAGAAAAAGAAATACACACCATATTTTGTAAGCCAGTTGAATGTCTCTAATTCCAGGTTTTCAAACACCTTCCTACCCACTCCCAAAATTGAGGTGAAAAACCCCTGAACTGCAGGAATATCTTTAGATTGTTCTAAACTTTCCAACAGATGGCCAAATCTCATTTTATTTTTGGCAGTTTGTCTTTGTTGATGCCTACAGCCCATGTCCATTTTACATGAATTATAAGTGGCCCTCCCTACTTATGAGCCTATTTTATGTGTCACCCCTGCTCTCCTCACTAGTGAACCCCAAGGTTCTTGCTCTCAGCTTGCAGCTATTCTGGGCCAGAGATCCCCAGTGCCATGCTGGGCAGTGGACATTGGTGTGACTGCCTGTGACCTGCCTGACTGCTGACACCAGAATGCTTCATAATTCTCTCCAAATAACCAGGCCACCATTTCGTGGCTTAAAAATTACACAATTCTTGCCAAGTATTGTTCATTTATTCAACAGGTAGGTAGTGTACAAACACCTACTATTTGAAAGTCACCAAGCTCATCTGTTCATGGGAATTCACATGGGAAATATAAATAGGGTAGACATGTTTCCTGAGAAAAGACGAAGAAGAATGAGGTGAATTCTAGAAGAAAGAGTTGGTTTGATTTTCTATGGCAGCAAAAAGAACTCAAAGAAAGATGAGGCCTAGACATAAGGTTTCTTTATGAGACAACAGTCATCAACTTCCATACACACCGTAGACCAAAGAATGCAAGCACAACATGTGCAGTGTGTCTAAATTTAATTTGAACTTCAAAGTTTTTTTTCTTTGAACTTGTATGCTGTTGTGTGGATAACTATTCCTAGGTGATATGCGTTATTTTAATAGTAATTTCTAGAGATAAGGCACGACTGCAAGGTGATTTCTTCTAATTATGTGCATTCTATGTGTAACTAACCACACCTTGCTGGCCTCATCAGTGCCACCATATACCTGGTATATGGATTCTGATGACTAAGCTCATCTTGTATGACTTCAGTCACTGACCTGTACATTTCTTCTGCACCTGCCCACCTGGTACCTGCTGACTGGATACCAGCCCATCTCTTTTCATCTTATTTATCTTCCAGAGAGTTAAGCTCCAGCTCATCCTGTCAAACACCTTCATTTTTTTTTTTTTTTTTTTTTAGGAAGGAAGAGTCACTGATTACCTGATGGTCTAAACCAGGCCCAAGGTAGAGGGGTGGTCCAGGCAACATTGGTGCAGATTGTGGGGACACCCAGAGGACCCAGTGTCTTCCCAGAATGCCAATCTTCATGTTCTCGAGCAGGGGTAGAGAGTAGAGCTGCTGGCAGCAAGGACAGATTTCTTACGTTCTGTGCTGAGTGGCCCCTGAACTCAGCAGAGAGCTATTTATCAAAGTGAAAGATGGCTGCAGCCAGAGTTGCTAAAAACAACTCACCCCAGGTTTTACCCACATGCAAAAGCATTTACTTCTAAGTAGGTCAAAGTGTTCCCAAAGGAGAGCAGTGAGAAGTGCCAGTCCATGACTGACTGAGTTTCAATCTAGGCAGGTATGTGAAGGCCAAGTGTCTGCCCTAGGGGATGATATTTTAATGTTTAAGTTCCTTCTCCCCTCCTATAGGCAGGAGGAGAATGAAGCAGGATGAGGCTTTACCAGGTCCAATGAAGAGATATAGTGCCTGGATTGTAGATTTTTGCCTTGATGCAACTTGGGTTAGTTTACTGGAGATTCCACTAACAGGTGGGATGTGAGAAACACTGTTCATCCTCCAATTTCTGAGTTTTCAAACAGTCCAAATAAGTAAGAGATGCTTAGCCTATGTAGCATAGAGAGGACTTCCCAGGAAATAGAAATTTCAAAGACTTTCTCAGTCAGAGCTCCCAGCATCAAGATACTTCCCTATTTCCTCCCTCATGCCTGGTGTGAAGGTTCAAAGCAACATCTTTGATGAGTCTTAGGAGAGGGTGGAAATGCTAAGACCAGTCCTTCACACAAGAGCTCTGCAGGGACTTTGCACATGGTCCAGATGCATGGTCCGTCCTTCTTTCCTTCCCATAAATATTTACTGAGGACTTTTTCCCCTGGCAGTAGTAGGACAGAGTATAGACTGGAGATCATATTGTGGTCTCTGAAAAATTTATGGATAAAATCAGAGATAGAAGTTCGACTGCCATTTTATAAATTTTAAGTATCTTGACCAAGGTCATTGGCTAGTTAGTGGTGGAGCCATATCCAGATGTAGGTTTCCACCAGGACTTATGGTGACTCTCACACTTTTCATCATCTCTTTACATGGTCTACTATATAGCACAGTAAAACCTCTGTTCATTTGTTGCATTCCAAAGCATGACCATGGGCAAGCCCAATAGAACCAACCTTATGATTTCAAATTCACTTTTCACCTACTTGAGTACCCCAGGAAATATGAGAAAAACATTTTTATCAGCATTCTTAAGCCTAAGAAGGTGAAATGACCACCACTCAAAGTAAATGGTTCCTCACTCAACATGGTATCTGGTTTGAGGTCCATCTGATTATTTGAGAACTAGACCTGTTCTCCCATTTCCATGAAGATGTATGAGGATCTTCTTAAGGAAAAGCAAGCTGAGTATACATATTAGTTTAAACTTTCTGGAACTGAAGATATTCAACCATGTTTTACTATAAGAATAGAAATTTCATACGACACAACTTAATAAGTTAAGGGCAGACCAGACAGCTCAGTGGATTAAACTGCCTAATTAAATCCTGTGCAGGAACTAGGGTTCAATCTCCAGCAGCCCGACCCCCAGGGGCATGCTGAGGGGGTGATTGAGACTGTGTGTGTGCCTATAATCCCAGTGCTTGGGAGGCTGAAAACTGGAAGAACACTATTAATCTGATCTGTGTATACCCTGTACTAAATACACACACACACACACACACACACACACACACTCCAAATAAGTAAATAAGGACAACTTAATAAGTTAGACCTCAAAATAGAGGCATCAATGCATGGATGCATTAAACACAAAGTTCTTGGCCAAATACTTTAGCAAAGATGCTTAATGTGAAGAAGCAGATAATTTTAGAAGTTTCAGGTGTGAAAAGTAATAAAACTTCCTTTAGGCTGGGGGCACAGCGCAATGGTAGAGTGCTTTCCCAGCTTGTAGGCCTTAGGTTTCATCTGCAGCAGCAGGAAGGAAAAAACTATTTTAGAACAGAGTACGAATGCCTGTCAGAAACACACCAGATAAACAAACAAACAAACCTAATCAGTTTGTAGAGTCTCAGGATAGAAGATACTCACCTCTAAGCCCTGTTCCCCAAAAGGGCACTAGGTCAGAGGTCTCTTAGTGAGATACCAAGGTGTGCCCCATGTCTAGTATCAGGCTGGACTGTGGAAATTCCTAGACCAAGGGTGTTTAAAAGGATTATTAACCCATAAACAAATAACTACTTTAAACAAGTCAGGATTATTGAATTTAATTAAACATATTTTGTTCTGTACTAAGCATTTAATGAAAGGATTTATGGGGAACTTGCTAAGTTCTTACACCTTAGGAAGGAAGTATGCACGTGTGTGTATGTGTGTGTGTGTGTGTGTGTGTGTATGCGTGCATATGTGTGCATGTGATGTGTGGCTCTGGGGATGGCACTCAAGGCCTTGGATGTGCTAAGCAAGCACTCTACCACTGAGTTACACTTTCTAGGGCTACTATATCTTAAACATGGAAAGGAGGAATGAGAATGGTGGGTTGGGGCATGGGAAGGAGAGATGAGAAAGGAGGGGCAGGAAGCACTGGACCTCAGTGCTAAATTGAGTACTTTTATAGTATGAGAATTGCACAAAACCTGGCAGGGTTCTTTGCGAAGCAATACACTGCCAGTCCCCAGGAGAACAGAAGTCATGTGTGGTTGACCCCCATCAGGCATGTGTCCCTGGGAGGGTTACCTGTATTAAGGGAAAGGGGAATGGGCTACTTTTCAGGTGCTTCTCCTTCTAGGATTCTAAGATCTCAAAGAATCTATTTTCCAAACTGAAATGAAATCTAATCAAGAACCACTCTGACACAACTATAAAAAAGAAAGTTTTAATTCTAATTTTTTATAATTCTAAAGAAAATGATTAGGAGTTCCTTTTAGGATCTCTACTAATGCTTCTTCATCTATATTTAAACACGTTTTTCTCTGAGAAGTGTTAGCACTCAAGTTAATTACATTTCTTATTCAAACACATTATTTTTGGTTTTGGTTATTCTTATTTAACTGTACCATGATTTTTAAAAACACCTTATCACCACTTTTCATTGCAAACATACTATAATTTGGCAAATTATTATGAAATAAAATTGTGTAGGCTAGTGCAGCCGCCAGTTCTTACCCTCATTTGTCATATTCCCATGTATAATTTTGCTTCTGGGAGGAAGTAAGTTCTGAAATTCAAAGTGGCTACCTCATATCTGGTTAATTACAGTTGCAGTGGGTACCAAAGAAGAGGGATTGTAGGCTAGGTTGCTGTAGTGTGGAATCAGTCATTTCACACCTGAAAGAAATTGTTTTGGGAAAACTCATCTTTTATTTATTTTAGCTTCTCATGATGTTAGGTACGTGGAGTAAACTAGATACCTGATATGGGGGACATTCATGCAGATTGAGAGAGAGGGAGAGGGAGAGGGAGAGAGAGCGAGCCAAACAAGCCCTTACTGTTGAGCTACACTTTCTAGCTCTGTACCTAATAAACATATTACTTTGTTCCAGGTAAAGATGGAAAGGACAGGCAGAATGAGAATGGTGGGCTAGCGCATGGGAAGGTAGACAAGCAACAATGGGCAGGAAGCACTGGACTTCAGTCACTAGGTGCTCTGAAGGAAAGGCAAGTGCCACAACTTTTTGGTACTTTGGCTCCTTGCATAGAAAGCATAAGGAGCTCCCATCAGGCAGAAAATCTGCCAGGCTGGACCAATTCCAGGGTTTGGCTGGTCCATATCAACACCTCAAAAAAGCTCAACCAGCTGTGTGGGGTGCTACATATTCAGTCTGCTCCAGTAGGGGGCATCAGGGTCTTATTAGCGGAGATGCACAGGACTAAGTCAGTCCATCTCCGAGAGCTTCTCCCACTCTGGGAAGGGAACACTTGGGGCCTGAGGTGAAGTGGAGAATGAGAAGGTGGTTTGTACAGTGTTTGTCATGGGTTCATGTCCTCAAATCCTCACAGAGCTGGACTGTTTAATTCATGGGTGCATTGTCATAGAGGCGTTCCAGCCTCTATGCTTTCAGATCCTAGAGGACAGAGTGCAGGGAACAGAGCTGTGCTCACATCTGGGTCTCATACTGCTACGCTATGCGACTGTGAGCAAGTCACTTAATCTAAGATTATTTCCTTGTCTGTAGAATGAGGAAAGAGGATTTTACAGTACGAAGGTATTTACCCACTATATAGCCTATAGTTAGGCTCAATAAGTGTTAGGTATCTTTGTGAGCTGACTACCAGCCTAACGTACACCAGTAGCATTGCAGATTGCTCAGCGCTCTCAGGCAGTTGGTGGTGACTGTTTCCAGAGCCTATGCTTTCTTCATTGTCCTGCACCACTTTCCTGAGCTTGGCCAGCTTTCCTGGGGTGAGCCAGATGATGGCGGGAGAACCATCAGAACAGCAGTCCCTCTTGCTCAGGAGCATCCACGCTCCACCCTCAGGCTCATGGTGGAAATGCTGGGCTTGGCACTGACTAAGCAAAGAGGCATGGCCCTGCATACCCAGTCCCAGCTGGAATAAGCACACAGGAAAAGAAAAGGAATACAGATGTCCTGTGTAGCTGGGAAGACTGTTTTTGGAGCTTGCGACAGAAAGACCCAGGACTGACATTTGTTTTTTTAACCTTCTTCACCATTTTTATTAACTATCACCACCATCCACATCCAGAACTTTTTCATCTTGTAAACCTGAAGCTCTGCACCCATGGAACAACTCCCTGTTATTCCTGCTTCCCAGCCCATGGCAATGATTACCATTCTATTTTCTGCTTCTGTAAAGTTGATTATTCAGATAACTCACATGAGGAAAATAACAGTGTTTGACTTTTTGGAACTGGCTTATTTCACTAAACATAATGCCCTCAAAGTTTATCCATGAAATCCCCTGTGTCAGATTTTAGCCCCCTTTTAAGGCTGGCTGAATAGTATGCCATTGTACAGTACATGCCAGACCTTATTCATTCAGCTGGCAGTGGATATTCAGGTGGTTTTCAGTTTTTGGCTATCTTGGATAATGCAGCTATGAGCATAGGGTCCCGATCTGTTTGCGCACCTGGGTTTAGTTCTTTGGGATACAGACCTATAAGTGGGATTGCTGGAGCATATGCAGCAGTATCTTTTACATCATTTTATATTCTCACTAACACAAGCAGTCCAATTTCTCCACATCCTGGCCAAGAACTATGATTTTTCTTCTGTTACATAACAGCCATCCTACTGGGTGTGAGAAGTACCTTGTTGTGAGTATCATAGTAACTATTAGCTATTTTCATTGGAGAAATGGCTATTCACGTCTTCTGGCATTTTAAGTCTAGATTGTTTTTTCACTGTTGACTTGTACTTCTTTATATTACCTAAAAACTAACCCTTAAGCTCTTTGAGGTATCTTTTAAATTTGCTCCTGGGAGCTGGGCCTGGTGGTGCACACCTATAATCCCAGCACTTGGGAGGCTGAGACATGAGGATCAGTGCGAGTTCGAGACCAGCCTGGGCTACAAAAGTGAGCTCAAGGCTAGCATGAACTGCATAGCGAGACCCTGTCTCAAAAAGGAAAAAAAAAAATTCCTCCTGGTATTGGAGATTGAGCCCAGGTCCTTTGCACTGAAATACATCCTCAGCATTTAAAAACCTTTTTTTTTCTGAGACAGGGTCCCACTAATTTGCTTAGTGCAGTGATCCTTCCATTTCAGCTTCCTGAGTAGGGATTTTAGGCATGGACTGCCATGCTTGGCTCTGACACATCCTTAAGCATCTCCTGAAATGGATTTCCTGGAGGTACCAAACCCATAAAGCACTTCTTCTCAACTCTTAAGAAACATTAGAATCATCAAATAACTTACAAATAAACTGATATCAAAAGTCCAGAATTAGTTTCTCATGTAGAGAGTGAGGTATTAGTATTTAAAAAGTCTCCTCCAAGTGGATCTAAGATATACCCAGAGTTGAAAACCATTGCTTCAAAGTCTTTTTCCTGCTGGGTATGGTGGCATGAGCTGGTAACCCTAGCACTCAGGAAGTGGAAGCAGGAGGATCATGAGTTCAAGGCCATAGTGAGTTCAAGAACAGCCTGAACTATACAATGAGACCTTGTTTCAAATGACATCCCCCAAAAGACTCTGTCCCTTGGGGAGTACTGTCCACCATGGGCCCTGAGATGTCAGGGTGGCAGTTTCAGAGTAACAGGAAAGGCAGGCGCCACCCTGACTCTGTCACATAGCTCTGCTTTTTCTCACCAACCCCAGTCTGAGTCACACTACAGATGTACTAATTAGGACAGCAGCCTACCAGTGGCCACAGGAGGGGAGAACAGAAGAACTCAAGCCACTCAGAAGTCCAGCATTCATAGTGAGTGCAGAGCACAGGTGAGAAGCGGGGAGCCCCCAGTCCGGTGCTCCTGTTAGGAGCTCTCCCTACAGCTTCAGCGAAGCTCCTGGCCTTCCTGTGCACTGAAGTCTCCTTGGAAGAGAGGACACTGGGATGATGGAGTAAGCCTCAGCCAGGCTGTACCTTAGATCTGTCTGTGGAACACTAACCATACACAGCACCACTGATTTGCTGGCTAGTACCAGCAAATCAGAGAGGTTCTCATTCCTGGGGAAGTCAATTTGGAAAGCTCCCGTGTAACTGTGGTGCAGCAGGAATGAGGAGTCCACTCTAGAGATTCTCCAAGTCTCCTTCTTGGCCTAGCGTTCTGCACTCCCTGAGAGCCACTGCTGGCTCAAGACAGCACATCACAGATAATTCCTATTTCCCACAGCTCATGGAGAGCTCACTGACAAAGACATCAATTCTGACTTCCAGGGCCAGCTGCTCCTGTGGCACAGCACAGGGCATCTGCCCAATTCAAAGGAAGAACACTCACCATGGCAAGTCACAGTGGAGAGGGGAGAAGCCTGGGCTGCCAGCAGGCAGCCAACTGGAATAAAAGTGTGAGCATTGTGCTGCAGATCTGCTATTTTCAACCAGGATCTTATAAAGGGCACAGTGATGCTTAATGGAAAACAGAGATGTGGGCCCTAACTGCTGGGAGCCAGGTACCTGTACAGTCTGAGCCCACAAGCAGCAGAGGAAGGGAGAGCTCACAGGCAGCTTGGTGAAGGCCCAGCCTTGCTGGCCTATGCTTAGGGAGAGAGGAACCAACCTGCAAAGAAAAGAGCCAACTAAACAGGTGGTACTTTAAGGAGTCCTGCTGGCTGGTGGCATCAGCTGAAAAGTCTATGATTGTGGTAAACGCACCTCCCACCCCCCTGGAAAAAAAAGAAAAAGTCTATGACTGCCTCTCTCTGTCTTTCTCTTGCCTTTCTTTCCCATTCCAAATCCTCAGTTCCCATTTTTGGTTAAATCCCCACTGCTCTGTGCCATAGTTGAGAGGATTCTCTTCTCTGTAGCAGAGCACTCCCTGAATGATTTTCCGGGGCACTGACACTGCTGTTTGCTTACTTTTCCCCCTGGCTGTCCTTCGCTGCACTGGGAGGGGCTGCGCCTTCACCCAGCCACGGATGGGGGAGGGCATGTGAGGTCAAGAAGTGTCAGAGCGCTGGGGCTGAGTTCTGCCCAGTGGAAAGGATCCACTCCTGAGGACCTGTGGGAAGTTAGCCTTTTCCAGCTGTTTGTCCCAGATTTTGCGTACGCAGATGGGGTCCTTGAAGTGAACTTGTAGGAACTCACAGGGTTTTTTGTTGTTGTTGTTTTCTGGATTATCCATGACAAATGATACAATAATAACGCAGGATAACCAGTTTGACTGACTGCCAGGCATTGTGGTACCTACTACCTCATTTTGCTCCTATCTGTAAGTTCCACTCTTCCCTAGACACCAAATGGAACCAAATTCCTGAGTTTCCTGATTCTCTCCTTGCCTGGGAGTAGGAGTCTCTTCAGTGGGCTCCTTCAAAGTGGTACTAACTACACCTAGAGTTATAAATCCACACACAAGCACTTGACAATCCCTTCTTGTTCCTGAGAAGGAAGCTAGGAAAGCTGGTGGTGGCCAAGCCAGAGGAAGGAGAGTTTCAGCTCTGTGGAGAAAATCCCAGTAGAAAACACCCCCCCCCCCCCCCCCCCAGGGAGTTGGAGGGAGAGTAGGCCACAAATGTGGCAGCCTGCAACCGCCATCTAGTGGACAGAAGTAGGAAGAAACATCTCTCCAAAGGGAGAGACCAGAATGTTTCAACACTTAAGGAACTTGACGGACCTATCTAGCAGGCAATATGTCTCATGATGACTCTTGTCCCTGCCTCCATCACAGTAAGGTTATTGCCTTCTTCCTGTACTATAAATATGTAGCACGAGTCTGCAGAGAAAGTGTGCCTGATACTGATGATGTGACCAGTTACAAAAAGCGGCTGAGAACTAAACCCAGCTCTGACTTGCTCTCTGGGCCTCAGCTTCCCGAAGGCCCTGATGACTCTGACCATAGAAACATTGTCCTAAGTAGCCTAGCGCCTCTGGGGTGAGGAAAAGTGAATGTGAAGGAATAGAGCACACATAAAATACACAGCAAGGCCCCAGGAACTGGGCCATCACAAGGCATCAGTGAGTGGTGGGTCAAGGGGAGGTCAAGCCTGCTTCTGCGGCAGCTGGCTGCTGGTTGTGCATTAGCCTTTGTGTCAGGGTGACTATTTGGGGTCAGAGAGCCAGCATTTGCTGTAGAGGGGGAATCCAGGCCATTTTTGCCCATAAGGGGGACAGTTTTCTGAATGCAGTGTCAAGTGATGGGAAAGTAGGGAGAGGACTTAGAGATCTTAAGATCTTTGAGATCTTCATTTTGAAGATGAGCCAAACTCAGGTTAAATGACTTTTCATAAAGTCATCCAGGTACCTGTCACTCTTTCTTGTCAAACTTCCAACCCACTCTCTAACACCAGGTCCCTGAAAAAAAAAAAAAACCCAGCCAGTCCCCAGGACAGGTCAGTTTTAGGGTGTTCTTCGATGTCCCACTCCATTCTCCCTACCTTTCACCAAGGGGAAGAAGCAGTCCATCTCCACACTGCTTCGGGAATGGGAGATACACAGGGCGCTGCTGGGGACCAGGCCCTCCTGGGGCGGGCTCCGTTCTGTGGTGCGAACCAGACACCAGCCTGGCCTCTCACTGGGCCGCTCCAGCAGCTCCACCGTCTGCCCCGCTTGGACTGTCAGTTCACTGCTGTGGCCTGCGTTGAAGTCCTGGAGGACCACGGTCAACTCGCATCCACCAGAGAGCTTCGGTGGTCGTGGCAGGGGGTGTAGAACATGGGGTGTAGAGGAAGGAAGGATATCAGGGAGAAAGCGAGCAAGAAGGAAGGGGATGAGAGGGGAGGAGGAAGAGGAAGAAAAAGGTAAAAGATGGGATTTGGGGTATAGAGAGTATAGAAGATAGAAAGGAGTTGAGAATAAGAAAGAAAACAAGAAAAAAAGAGTAATTAGTACAGCGCCATTTGGTCACCCAGAAGTTCCAGCTGCAGCCAGTCTGATCCTGTCCAGGACAAGGTTTTTCTTCCAATTCTTTCTTGTTTTGTTAGAGTCCCTCTATTACTCTTTTGTCATACTTCCAGCCAAATAGAGCTTCCAATTCCTTCCCTGTGTGTCCCTTCATCTTTCTAAGGGCTCATCCCTAGGTCCCACCCTGATAGCACTGCCACCCTTCAGACTCCAATTGTGCTGGCATCAGTTTTAACTCCCTGGCTCTCATTTGAGTCTAGTTAGTGTTTGAAGATAACGAAAGAGACAATGCCCTTCCTTCGCACCCCTGCACCATCCCCCTTCCCATCCCTCATTGAGCCACTAGCCTATGACACAGGCTGAGAGTACCTCTAAAAGAATGTGGCTTCACCACAAGGGCAGAGGCCAAAACTCATCTCTCTGGGAAGAGAACAGGGTGGTTCCTCCTGGCTTGGCCCCTGGTGGCCAGGGAAGAAGAGTGCTCAATCACATGCAGGAATCCGGGCTGTGTCTAGGGTGGCCCAGTGCTATGCTCCACCTCCCCCAGGCCTGGGCATCCTACCTGCTCATATTCTGGGTCAGAACCAATAGAAAGGTGCAGAGACCCTAAGGCAGGAACAAACCCTAAGCTGCTCAGTGAGACTGTTCACTTTCAACCTTGGGTATTTGTCCTCTTCCCTCTGACCTCACTGGGAACCCACTGAGTAATCAGGGGTCCTCTTTCTAAGTTCAGAATCTGCTAGCCTGGAATAGCAACTGCCCTTAGGGAAAGAGTGGAGAGGGAATGGCAGGAGTGAGGAAGCTCAGGTCGAGCTTGGTACCTGCTATCCTCCAAAGTTCACCTATAGCAGTGGCTCAAAGGGAAAACTCACATTGTAACACCATCAGGGAACTTCACTGCCATTGGTGCACCTAACACATTCCTCCTAATATGCTGTGCAGTCACATATGCTGGGAGTGATGCTCCTGCCATCTAGGCCCAAAGAAAGGCACAGTGAGTAGGGAGCAGCCCCACTAGGGACAAAGCTTGGCATCATGACCATGGGAAATTTCCACTAAAAGAGACTTGAACATCAGAGTGGCTTGGAAAGCTAAAGGATGCCCCAGACTGGTGCCTGCAAAATGCATCACCAACAGCTACAGGGCAGAGACTGTGCTGAGCACATCCTCAGGGCAGGCCTGATTCTGTTACCCAGAGAGATCAGGTAGGAAACTACATGACAGAAAGTGGAAGGGGGAAAGAGACAGGAGACGATGAAAATGTGCTTGGTGACTCATTTGCTCAATTTAACTCCTGTGGTCCATTAAACAAACACATGGCCTCTTTCCACTGTCTCACTCTCTTGGTGCCATCTTCCCTAAAATGCCGTTCAGTGAAGGACCTTGTGGATGGTTCTAGTTTACATCTATAGAATGCATTATAGTTCACAAGGTGCCTGTGTGAGATGGGTAACACTGCCACTGTCATCATCTCATAGAGCAGCACATTTATGTTGAGAAGGCAGGTGAGGTTGCACACGGGGAGTGCATAAAAATCACCTCAGGAGCTTACAGAATGCAGACTCCCTAGCTGCTGCTCTCTGTGCCCACACAGGAAGATGGCTCTCCTGGGCCAAGCACACACATGGTCAGAGGTGGCCCTTTCAGGGCAGCAAGGCAGAGGGCAGCATGGGTGTGGCCCTTTTGCAGACTGTTGAGGCAGAGTAGCAGGGCCTGACCTCTCCTGAAAACACCCCATGAGACATCCATACACAAGACCTGTTGCTCCCCTCAACGCAAGTTCCAACCAGATTTAAGGCACAGGGTGGAGAGGCTAGGATTCACAGGGGAGGGAGTAGGAAAGGGCTGGACACACCACTAGATGGCGGTGTTTGCCTCCTGTAAGCTGCCTAGTTCACATTGGGGAAGTGGAAAGATCAATGGACAATTTCTTCCCAGCTTTTTGCTAATAAATAACTATACTCAAGGTTTAGAACCAGCCCAAAAAACCATTATAGATCAAATGCAGGATGAATATGCTTGTGCATCTCACTTCAATAGTTTGGTCAAAAAGATTTACTACATTACACTACTCTATTTCTTGGGAAGAAGAGATTTCCAAAGAGTGGCAAATAAGGAAAGATGTTATAGAAATGATGAGCTAGTGTTAAGGGGAGAGGGGTTGCCTCTGAAACAGTCCCTTCTCACCCTCTCCCTAGAGCAATAGGAAGGTGCTAGGCTGCTCAGAGGGCTGGAATGCACATTTGAGAAATACCACCCAAGAAGTCAGGACTGGAATCAATATGGGAAAGTTGCAAAAGTGCAGTCGGTAGAGCACAGTGGCCAAGGGCAGAGAGGCCAGAAGATCTAAACACACTTAAGACTTTTTCTTGAGATTTTTAAGTGTGATTCACTCATGTTGCATTAAAGTTAGTTGTATAAGTGGCCCCTCATTAATTAATAAAATCTCTGCTCAAAAATACGAATGCATATTGTTATTTTCTCTTTCTGACAGCGTGGTCTTCTGTGCATGTGGCTAGGTCTGTTCCTCAAAATACAAAGTATCATTATGTGTGCTTTTTCCTCCTATACTGGAGATTGAACCCAGGACTTTCACACTGAACTATATATCCAGAGCCCTTAAAGTTTTTGTTTTAAAAAACAAGTTTGAGACAGGATTTTGCTATCCACTAAGTTGCCCCAGCTGGTCACAAACTTGAGATTCTCTTGCCTTGGTCTCTCTCAACTAAACCCAAAGTCCCAAGCTTGCCTGATTTTTACTACTACTCAGGGAACCTCAACCCCTCTTTTTCCATTTTAAAAGGGTGGAACATCTCCTCCTTCCCTTCCTGTCTTGTTCCTGCTCTTGCAGGAAGCTGAGTTAGATAGAAATATTATAGGCAGTCAGACAGGGCTAGGCCCTCAAGGAGACAACATAGAAGACAAGATGACTGCAACTTTGGGAGAGACAGGCCCCTGCTGTGGGCCAGACCTCAAGACAAAGGATCAAACAAATGCATAGCCCCCTAGGAACATCACAGATTTGCATTCTAAACAGGTCTCTCACCTTGAGGATGCCTGGAAGAGTCAACAGCCCAGCCCTCCTGCAGGAAAAGTCGCAGTTCTGTTTCTTACCCGCCTGCTACCGCTGACCAGTTTTGTCCCACCTCATGCCCACCTAAGCAAGTTCTCTCATTTTCCACCTTGGTTTCACCTTATCACATGGTTTTACTCTATAAAAATCCCGAAAGACAGATTTTGAGGCAACCGGCTCAGGCGCCCTTTCTGTCCCTATCTCAGACAGAAGCTTTCTTTATCTGAATAAATATCCTGCTCCATTGTTCCTAAAATTCATTGTTTCAGGTTGGGAGTTTCCTTCCCCAATGTCACTGCCACCTCTCCTGCCCTCTACAGTGGTAAGCTTGGAAAGCTCCTGTTCTCTCCCAGAGCTCAGTCTGTGGTCCCAGGTCTGTTATGTTTATGTTGTAGAAAATGCTGCAAACAGCATCTCTGTTTTCCCCTCATTCTTTTCCTTCTCACAGCCCCATAGAAATGGTTTTAATGTTCTTGGCAAACTGTTAGATTTTCATTCTATATTTCTTAGCATATTTGTCTTCTTGTTTCCTCCCCAAAGTTCCTTGCTTTCATTTTTATCATTGTTTTCAGAGATGACTCATTTTTGTGTTCTCATTTTTTTTTTTCTTCCTTTTTATTTTGGCAGTGCTTTCCTTCCTAAGCCACCCTCCCTGGTCTGATGCAACACACGTTTTGCCTGTCACCTTTCTCTTTACTTACTAACCACTGAGAGGAGCTGTGAAGCCCCGCCCAACTGGCCCTCTGTGCCTGCCGCCTGGGCTTGGCTTCAGATCTCTCTTTTCTCTCAGGGTAGACCCATTCTCAATCCAAGCAGCACGCAGGCCCTTGGCCCCAACTACTCTCCATCTCTCACTCTGCAAGGCTCTCTCAGGCTTCTGCTCTAACCGTTACTTTTATCGTCAATTCCTTAAACACCCATTTGCTCCGGCACTTCCCTCACTAGTCCCCGTCTTGCTTTTCGGATGCCTCTTTCCTCTGCTCCTTCTCAGACTTTGATTCTGTCCAAAATCTTCTAGTGCTCTGGCCCACTCCTGGCCTGCTCCTCCAGTTTTGCTGGTCTGTTTCTGAGGAGAACAGCTCTTTGTTTTGTCTGCAGACTTCAACTCATCATCTTATGCAGATTTTACCCAGGACCAGCTTCCTGGTTGTTCCCCTTTGAAATGCCTTTTTATTCAGTGCTGAGCTGAGTTATGCTCGGCATCAAAAGAGAAACACAGCAATCATCCTTTCTTCTTCAAATATTCTCAAGGGAAAAGCAGGTCCTGCAGAGCAGATTCTTTCTACCCACCTGAATGTAAAAGCTACCTTTCCCTCCCTTAGCAAGATCTCTGATTTCTCTAAAAGCACTCATTCAGTGATTTGTCCAGAAGCACAGCTGGGGCCACGCTCTCAGTGCACAATGTCCAGGTGAATGTGTGTCCTCTGCTGAAATTAGGGGTGTAGAGGGAGGGTGGGTGCCTATTCTTCCCCCCTGTGTCCCTATAGAGGTCTCAATTACTCCCTAGGCCCCAGGAAGCCCCATCATACCCCATGCCAAATTTGGATGCCATATCATATTTTCATGATAGAAGTTTTATGATATACTATGGATGTTTAACTTTCAATTCATTCAGCCTTACCTCTAGATGCTAAGATCAATTTATTGGGAGCTGAGCTGGTAGTGAATCTCAGCATGGAGTCAGACGTGTTGCTGATTGATAGGTTCTGGCCCTGGTATGAATTGCTAAATCATTATGGTGGTCATCTAATATGGCTGAAGCCCTTAAAACAACAGCTTATCTTGCCAAAGACCACCTCCCCCTTCTCCAACTCAGCCCAGGATGCAATTTCCTTTCACCTGTCCCACCACCTCAGGGAAGGCCCCAATCAGCTCCTCAGGTATATCTAAACCTCACACCCCACCCCTGGCAAAAGGCCATAAAAGCCTCAGCCTCCCTTTGTTCCAATTCAGAAAATTCCTTATCTTCCCTGAATTCTCTGTGTCCTCCAAGAAGAAAATAAAGCCCCTTTCCCCTTTTCCTTCTGCCTGTTTCTTTGCTGCGCCACCATGGAAAAACCCATCACTGATTCCTCTCTGACCTCATACCCTGCTCTGTGGGGTCTCATTCACTGTCTGAGACTATAGTCTTTCAAGCCTCAGTCTGCCAGCCCCATTCTGGGAGCTCCTCAGGCACATTCTCTGCCTTCTCACTCAGAACTCTGCCTAAGGCCTGCTCAACCTTTTTGATGCTTATTGTCTACTTGGGTTTCCTCCAAGGGGCCACTTGGCTTTGTCTTTCCAAGCTTTCTTTTGTGGGTCCTGGCCATTCCTAGTGGGGCCCCAGCTTGGTCTCTTTTATCCTCTGTGATGTGTTCCAGAGGGCCTCAGGGAGCTCTTCTCATCCTTATTTCCAGATGCAGGGCTTTCATTCTAGCACAGATTGCTCTCCACACAGGGATGCTTCCTCACCACCCCTTGGCGAGGCTGCCTGCATTTTCACCTTCCTTACTCAGACTCTCCATAAATAGTCATTTTCATTTAGATTGTTGGTTGCTTGGTTAGCTGGAGAGTAACTGAATCCCATTCTTGTGTAAACAGTCTAAAGCTAGATTACCCCTATGAGCTACTCATGTTATGGAAAAAGAACACAAGTGTTCTCTGGTGGTTTTCTAGTGACATTCAGAAAGCTAGGACACTTTCTCACCCATTCTGAGTGGGGAAAAAAGATAGGAAGGTATTCATGAAAAGGTTAACCTTGGTTTTCTTGGGGGATGGACTCTGGGTAATTTCTCCTGTCATTCTTTTTCTGCTCAATATTTCTGACCTAAGTGTTATTTTATAATGAAAGTAACAACAACATCAGCTGCAATAACTTTTAAAAAAATCAAAAATGTAATGAGAAAAAAAACTGCAACTATTTTAAGGAGCCATAATAAGCTGAGGATTGTAAAGGGGCAGTTGATGGTGAGTTCTATTTTTTCTGCAGCACCACTTGGAAGCACTGGGAGAAACCCATGTTGCTGGTGAGGCCTCAGTATGACAGCTTCAAAATCCCTCCCCTACTAAACCACATCCGTTCTTGTAATACTGGGAAACTTGGATGAGCTCTTTAGAAATTAGGTCTGTTTATAAGAGTTTAATGTTATGCTTTATCTTGAATTGAATCTAATGGTTGAGGCAAATGTGTAAAGCCATGTCTGCATGTTTAGGAAAATTGTTGTGGAACTCTGCGATTTCTTCAATATACATTCTGGTAGCTCATAGAGCTGCCAGGTTCAGGTAACAGTCTAAAGCTTACACTGTGCTTTATCTTTGTTCGTTGGAGCTGGGGCAGCTGTTTCTGCCTGCAGTTGAAGGAATCACTTGGTTTAGCTGTTTCCCCTAGTGTTTAGAGGAGCGTGTGGTGGTGGTGTAGGTGTGAACTGCACAGTAATCAAGAATGGGAAGAAAGCAGGAGTGAGGATAAGGAAAGCTTGGTGCTGATATAGGGTTTTCCATGTGGGACACCGGGGAAAATCCCTCCTACTCTTCTTACTGAAATTCCTCATTTGTAAGATGATGAAATTGCACTTCAGGGTCCCTTCCAGCATTAATATTCTATGAGTGGAATAACTTCTATATTTACTCTCTACAACATAGCCCTACTTAATTTTCTTGAGAATTAATCATTGACATGTTGTCTTGCTGATTTGTTATCTGTTGCTTATCTCCCATATCACAGTGGAATGTAAGAGAAGCCTCTGTCTTGCTCTTGTCTCCTGAAGTTAGAGTGATGCCTGGGATATACCAGGTAACGCATAACTCCCTCTGAGCACACATTGAGACTCTGTCCATGAATTACTGCCTGACTTGTTACCTATCAGTCTGGCTACAGAGGTCCCCCCCACCGAACCCCATCCAGTATCTGTTCACTCCTGTCAGGTCTTCCAGGTCCCACAGTTAATGTATTCTGAGTCTCCTTTGAAAAAAAATGACCTTGTCTTTATATTTGTTGGTCATATCTTCAATAACTCCTAAAACTGACAAGAAATAAGAAAAGGTATGAGGGGCAGATATAAACCCCCAATGACATAGACAAAGGGAGATACCAGTAGAACAGATAAGTTAACTTTCTTTTTCAATGACAGCAGCAGATGCAAGAATGGGATCTGAGTTGGTGGAATGGAGAAAATAAAATGTAAGTTCTTTCCAGTTATTGTCCCCAAGTCCTCTGACAGTCTGAGGAGGAGGAGGAGGCACCAGACAGTATAGGGCTGAGAAACAGTGTATCTGTGAGGCTAAAATGGAAGATGAAGTGAGAGTTGTAAAGACCCCTAGATCCCTTCTCTGTCTTATGTACCTGCCCTAAAAGTTGGAATTCAATAAAGGCCTATATACAGAATGGGGAGATATGGCCATCTTTGTGCCCCTCAGCTCACAGAACCCTAGCAGCCAAATGGAAATGTGCTAGGCAGATATGATGGTTATTCACTGGAGAAGCCAAACAACGTGTAGATACTCACATTCTGACATTGGAGAGTCTCCCAGCAAGCCCTCTGTGGCCTTGTGAGATCACACAGCTGTGAGACTTTCCTGCCAATAAACTGCCTCCGTTTCACAGAATATTCAGGCACTCACTATGAGCCTCATTCATACATATGAATGTTTACTTACAGACCACTAGACTTTCCTGAACTCCATCTCCAACAGGATCCAAAACAGGTATATAAGTACTAGGAACTTGAAGCTAAATGAAAGTAGGACAAGAACCTTTCAACTACAGTAGTAGCCTCAGAAAGTTAAGACAGTATACTGTATCCATGAAAATATAATAAGCTGCTATAGAAAAGGCAAACATACAGAATGAGAAAGAGCTCTTAGATATTAAAAAAATCATGGTTTAAATGAAATATTTTGTAGAGGAATTGGAAGATAATGTCAAAGAAATTTTTGAGAATATAGAACAAGAATACTGAAGGAGAAGAATAAGAAAATACAACAAAATTATACAACCAATTTAACAAGTTCTTAACAGGAAAATGGAAAGAGAAATTCTCCGAATTGAAGGGCAAGCATTGCTAAATTGATATGGTGTTCCATGTAGCTGATATGGTGAATTTTAAAAAGTATCTACCCTAAACTATGTTATTAGGATGTATTTTAATTTAAAATAACATTCTAAAAGCCTTTAGAGAGGAAGGAAAAAAATCAGGTAAAGCCCAACAAACTAAGAATCAGAATGACATCAGATTTTAGCAGCAACATTAGAACATAAATATAACAGCAATTCCTTTAAAATTCTGAGAATTATTTCTCAACTAGGATTGCACACTCAGACAAACCTCCAGATGAGAGTAATGATATAATAAAGGCACTTGCAGACCTTCAAAATTTCAAAAGTTTGCCCTGAGAAACACTAAGTATAACCTATTAGGATGCATATTTGCTGAGTTTTGCCTTTTATTCTCTTCCTTGTTTCTTTTGATGTGATATATCTTCGATAGACACAATTTTTTTTTTTGTCTTTTTGAGACAGGATTCTCGCTATGCAGTTCAGGCTGGCCTTGAGCTCACTTTTGTAGCCCAGGCTGGTCTCTAACTCACACTGATCCTCCTGCCTCAGCTCCCAAGTGCTAGAATTATAGGTGTGCACTAGCACACCCGGTTCTGATAGACACAAATTAAAATTGATCCCTCCATTTCCTTTTAAAAAATAATTTAGTAGATCTAGAAATGACTTTAAGTTTTTGATTTTAGCAAAGCAGCCATCTGAACTTACATGACAAGAAATACAGGGTAAGACAATGGTACCTAAAGGCAGATTCACAGCTTAGTAGAGGTTCAATACAACCTCATTTCCTTATAGTGTCTGAAAGACAGTATATAATAACTGTTTTTTAAATGAATGAGTTAGTAAATTAGTGAGAGATTATCCAACCTTCTAACTCGCAAGTGGGGAAATAAAGGACCCTAAGATACCAGACTTCCAAATTCTAGGCTCAGGATGTTGTGAAAGCCTTGCTAAGTTGATGCTTTATCAACTGAGGAGTGTGTCGTGCAGTCTGAGGTCCATACCTGCACCTGGGTATGGGCATGTGAGTTGGTGGCACTTCATGGTGTGATGGTGTGTGCTCTGGACTCTGGTGTATGCACTACTGTCTCTGTGGAAAGAAGACTTTCAAAGTCAGGCTTGACACAGTGCAAAGGACACAGATCTAGAAGTGGCAGCTAAAATAATGGATCAGAGAAATCCAGAGGCTGTCCTGGGCCTCTGGGCCTCCATGTTTCTAATCCACCTCCTTCCCTAGGTAGGATCCCTTCCAAAATATCTAACTCTCTGCTTTATGAAACTATCCCCTTCTGGTGCAGAAGTATGGTTTCAGGAACATTGCTATTTTGTATTTGTAAATTTTATCTACTGTTACTGTGTCTTTTAGGGTAATACAGAGGAAATCTTGCTTTCTTTCATAGAGCTTTGTGCACATTAGAGCTAGAGCAGGACTTCCTGCTGTCTTCTCTGTTCCAAAATTTTCCTTTAAATGGTTCTCAAATGTGTCGTTTCCAATTTCATCTTATTCTTCTATTCTGGTAAATTTGCCACTATCCCTCCCAACAGAGGAACCTAGAAGTGAACCCAACCCCTTTGCTGTGTCCTGCACAGAACCATCAGGTATCACCTTTCCTGTTCCCACACTATACTTCTATCAAAGTAGCCTGGAGGCCTTCTAGCCACTCGCTTCCCTAACCAGCCCACTGCAGTTCACAAGGGCGTCTCCATCCAGCTCCTTCTTCTGGCCTTGCCTTTCTAAGCATTTTAACTCAGGGAGTCTTCCATTTATCACTGATCAATTAAACCTTCTAACTAAGGTGCAGTGTTCTCTCATCTTTCATGGTGGTTAATTCCTTCCAGCTTTGTTTCATTTGCATATCAGAAGCATATGTTTTCACATATTTATTCAGGTGAGTGACAGAAATGGAAAACAAGGTAGGAACAAGCATAGAGGTCAGGGACTTTTTATATCAGGCTTCAAACCAGTGGGCCCAGATCCACCCAGCAACTAGACCTGCACAATGGATCTGTGCCTTTCAGGGGCATAATTAATTTCGAAGGGTTTCAGACTTGGCTCAGTTTAATGTTTCTTCATTTGTGCATTCAATAAGAATCTATTAAATGCTAGCAAGAGCTCTCCAGGAAGAGAGGAGGGGAATACAAACTGATACAAGCCTGTTTGCTCTTATCTTTGTACGCCTGCCTACCCTAGCTTCAGAGAATACCTGCACTAAAGATGGACTTCAATATGGGTGAGAAGGTAGTCTTCCTTCACTCCAGGAACAGCATAAGTAGGACCAGTAACTCCGTAGCTCTCTCCTTCTGTCCTCATCTCACTGCCCCTGGACAGCCCACACACAGTGTCACACTCAGCCCATATGGCGGAGATCAGGTAGGAAGATCAGCAGCAGGCAGTGAACTCAGACATCTACAACAATGACCACGAGCCTGTGGAGGTGGCTATCCTGCTGAGAAAGAGACCTCTCCCACTCGCTTGGAGCTTGACCTAAACTGCTTAAACTGTAGTTCTAATTTTGCTTGGGTAGGAAGCATTTTCCTGCAGCAAGCTCATGGCCTGGGAAAGGGGAAAGGGCCCAACGGGAACAGCTGTGAAAATCCCAGGTGACCTGGTGAAGCAGGAGGAGATGAGGCTGGAAGAAATTTGAGGTGAAAGACAGAAGGATGATAAGTTGTGGGCTTCTCTGAATACCAGCCAGCCTTGCTGCAAACTATGCCCACTGGATCTTGTAACACTAGACAGCTGAGCTTCAGGGGAAACCAAGCCAAAGACCAAAGACAAAGTGCAAAATGTTGTCCAGCCTCAGTTCTTCAGATGTGGGTGACCATTTCCCATTTTGGGGTTATTGGGTCTGGAGCCTGACAGTTTAGGTTTTAATTAGTATCCATCATTACTATCTGTATAATCTGGAACAAGTCAATTAGCTGGTCTTTGACTCATTTTCCTTATTTGTAAAGTAGGGGTCATATGAATCTTTACCAGGCAGAGTTATTGCATAGACTACATGAATTAATACAGGTAACCCCTGACATGCATTATTTGCTCAATAAGAATTAATTTGTGCTTATATTCCAGTCCTTATAACTTGGCATATACCTGGGACATGTTCTCCTGCACTGGTACCTTCTGCTCAGGGAGTAAGTCATTCTCAAAGCATACTTAATGACACATTTTGAGGGAAAGTGGCAGATTGGACAAAAAAAAAATGTTTAAAGCATCTGTATGTTACTAGTCCCAGGTTTAGGTATGATTTATGCTATCATTTTCATTTGCAGAGCCATGGATGCAACCTCATTTTCCTCTATCAGGCCTCCTAGAGAAATAACAGGCTCCTGTCAGACTGGGAGGATTCTTGGAACTGGTTGCCAAATCAAGGTAGATATTCACCCTGCAGTCTGGTGGAAACAGTCTCAAACAGAAACTCGGCCAAGTAAGTAGCCCTGGAAAGAGACCAAGCTCCCCTAGGCTGACCAGGAAACTGAGGCCCTGAGAGGCAAGGGCCTGGCTCAGGATCACACAACAACCAGCTACAGAGGCAGAGCTTCCTCTAGTCTGTAGAATTGAGACCTATCATCTATCTGCTTATTCATTCCTTCACCAGCCAGCCATGGCACTGGGCACAGGCCACAGGGAATGGATGTTGGTAGTGGTAACCTGCCACCTGTTGGGAACTACACATGTGCTGAGTGTGGTATTTTGGTTTTTGTCTAGACGTTCCTCCAGAGTCTCAGGTGATCATAGGGTATTTTCAGAGGTGGTTGATTCTAGAGTATGTAATTGATTCATAATGCATTGCTTGGATTAAG
>PVKN010007757.1:0-26116 GCA_004027915.1 Capromys pilorides
CACAGCACACTGCACACAGCACACTGCACACAGCACACAGCACACTGCACACAGCACACAGCACACAGCACACAGCACACTGCACACAGCACATAGCACACAGCACACAGCACACTGCACACAGCACACTGCACACAGCACACAGCACACTGCACACAGCACACTGCACACAGCACACTGCACACAGCACAGCGTGGATCCACAGAGGGTGCACTGCGTGCCCAACCTCTGCCCAACTCCAGAGGCCAAACTATGTGGCAGCAGAAATGATCAAAACAGTGGTTACCTCGGTGGGCAGGTGCTCCTTACTGGGACTGGGAAGAAAGCCAAGGAAACCATGGAGGGTGTGGGACATCCGCACAGGTGGAGAATTACATGGGTGGACCCATACCTATGTGTCAGGCTTCAGTGTGTTTGTTATACACATGCATAATACATGCATGATGGCACATGTATGTAATGTGTTTGGTTTTTTTTTATGTCAAAGCCCCGCAATGTTCAAATTGTAACTTAATTTGTCTAAAAGTTCGTCAGCTCACTGGGAGCTGGGGGGCCCACTCATGGACTCCTACTCACCCTTCAGTACCCACCTCAAGTTGTCCCGGCCCTACATAGTGTAAAGAGTCTCATGTTGCTGAGCATCCCTGGACAACAACTGACCTCTAAGCTGGGCGTTGATGTTGGAAAACTGAAGGAACTTGTTGCAATAAGCACTATTCAGCTAGTATGTGCTCATTAAACACTGTGTGCCAGCCTGAGATGGGCAGATACACACAGGAGCGCACGTCCAGACAGCCGAAACTAACACGCAGGACGTCAGTTCGTCTCCAGCCAGAGGAACCAGAGATTCAGCTTATTATCAAAAGGGATCATTCTGAACACGCCCAGTCTGACCCCTCTCTCCTTTGACACAAATCTCAGCCAGAGGAGCCCACAGCAAACTCGGAGCCCGGTGCTCACCTCAGGAGGCTCCCTGCTGTCCTCCCTGCTGTCCTCTTCACCTCTGCCTACAGGTCCTTGCTCCAGGTCACATTCTATCCGTATAATGTTTAAACCTGACCACTCCACCCCCAGCTCCAGCCACAGCCTGCAGCCTGGCCCACCAGCAGCGAAGCCACTACACCTGGGCCTGCTGGCTGGCTTCCAGCCCCTTCAACCCTGACTCCCCAGAAGTTCATTCCTGCTGGGCACCAAGACCAAGAAACTGCCGCACACTGTCTGCACGGGCGAGGAGACCGCTTCTGCAAAGTCCACTCTGGAGAGTGGGCCGGAAATGCACTTGGGGCAGGGGTGACTTCTCCATTCAGAGTTCTGTGCTTTCTAAGCGCGCACACATTCTCCTGCAGTGTGAAAGCTGCTCTCGGTGGCACAGCCCGTGTCAGTTGCGCGGGCCCTGCATTTCTCTTTCTCCCGGTCTCCGGCTGCGACCTCTAGGTGCACCCTTAAACCAGGGCGAGTGAGGAAGCAGAGATCCTGGCCCCTCACAAAGGAGGGGCAGGTCCGTTGGCCCCCACCACTTCTGGTTTCCCCCTGGCTCCAGCTCAACTTCCAGGGGCGCCCCCCACCCAAGGCCCCTGGCCTCAAAGGTACTCAGGAAGTGCACTAAGGAATACACGCACACGCGCACACGGAGTCGCACTCTCCTCCCCTCCCTAACCTGGGCCACCGCCCCCAAGAGCCCAAGAACAAACTTCTCCAAAGTCGCAGCTGTGGCTGGAGGGAGGTGGCGACGTCCCTCTAAGGAACCCTTAACACACCCGCGCGCACGCACACACACACTCGCGACACACGTGCGCCGCCCCACCCCCTGGGCCTCTGCAAATCCAGGGGGCCGCAGGGACGGGGTGGGGGCAGGTGTCGCGGCAGAGCGAGGTCAGGCCGGGCCGGACCGGGCCGCGCTCCCCCAGCCGGCTCCCTACCTTGCAGGTTCTGCACGCGGATGTCGCTGATCTGCCCGATGAGCTCCTCGCGCTGGAACCAGTCCCATTCCTGCGCAGCCATGAAGCGCGGACGGCGGGCTGGGCGCCGGCGGCGGCGGGCTGAGAGCGGCGGGCGGGCGCTAGCGGCTCGCACCGGAGGGCGCCGCGGGGCGGGGCGGGCGGGCAAGCGGGCGGGGCGGGGCGGGGCCGGGGGCTGGGGGCGCCCGGCGCGCGCTCACTGCCCCATGCGGGGGCGGGGGCGCGGCTGCGCGGGAGGAGGCGGGCGGAGGAGGCCGGAGGGCGGGCGGGAGGAGGTGGCCTCCGCCGTAGACTTTTCCCTCCCCCGGCGGCTAGACTGAGCTCGCAGGCCCGCGGTGACGAGGCCCTGGGTCCTGGCCCCCGGATTGTGATGTCTTTGGAGGCAGTGGGCGGGTGACGCAGTCCAGGCCCCAGGACCGGGTCCCTGCGGCTGACCCTGCCCCCAGCACCTCGCTTCCGTCGCTGGTACGACCCCTCCCCACTACGGGCCCCCTGCCACCCGGCAGAAAGCTGCCCCCTTCGGAGGGGCAGTGCCAGAGGCCTGACCCTGGCCCCTGGAGGCCTGGGTGGGGCAAGTTCAAGTGTGATCAGAGGTGGGTGCGGGACTTCTAAGTGAGGCCCACGGAAAGGAGCTTTTTCCTTGGTTGGGATGTTAGAAGCTGCTTCCTGGTCTTCTTGTGACCCTAGGTTCTGAGTGGAGCAAGAAACAGCCCCACTGGGGGAGCTAGTCCACCACAGTGTCCAGAGCCCCAACTCCCCAGGTGTCCTAGGTGGCGACAGGCAAGGACAGGCCTTTGGGCTCCTTTCATGAGACTCTTCCGAAGCCCCGGCATTGTCTTAGGCTCACAACTCCCGTGTCTTTGGGAAGAGGGGTACCCGCAGTGGCCCAAGGTGGAGAAAAGACGGGTGCAGCAGGTCCCCCCCACCTGCCTGGAGTTCAGCGTTTGTCGCCTTCTGGTCACCTGAAGCCATACAGAGAATGGCTTTCAATGTGGAGCCAGGGAGTTACTCTAGGAGTGAGTACTTGCAGAGACCGGGAAGTTGCCCTAGGGTGGATTCTAGGGCAGAGGGCACAGTGGGAATTGCTGATCAAAATGAGCTCTAGAAAGGAGACAGCCACCTTGGGGGAGGACTTGGGCGGAGCTGAGCTCAGCACAGGTCACCAAAGACTGACCTAGAAGCTAGGGCTGATGGAGCGAGCCCCTGAGGCCAGTGCAGGAGTGGGTTTGAGTGAGCGCTGTGGGACCTGGTTCCTGCCTTGGTCGGTAATCGCATGGTCATTTCACTCTTGGAGAGTAGGTCTACTTCCCTCATTCAAGGTCAGGGCTGGTAGTAGTCACGCATCACTTAATTTGCCCGGTCTGCTAGAGATCTCCCTGCTTTTAGACTTTGGTCTAAAATAAACCAATTTTCCGTAATTATGGTAGGCCGGAGTTGCTTAGGAAGTCTTTCTCTTCATGAAGCCTAGAGCTGAGTCAGCTTCCTGTCCATGGGGTTTGGGAGGCAGAGACCCCGTCCTAGGGTGCATGCTGTGGGCTGGGTGCAGCCACAGGATAGACCACTGTGCATGACACTGGATGGCTGACTGCGCAGAGGCATTGTCTAGGCCATGACTGACAGCTCCTGGGCAGGGAGGGACGATGTCCCTTCTGATTGACCATCTAGAAAGAGAGTCAGGTGGTTGTAAGAATGACAGTCATGAGGGTGGCCCGCATCATGTGCTTTGGTATTCACCAAACTCTGGGGCACACCAACTCCCTCTGCCTCATCCTCCCCACCAGTTGTGGCTTCCCACCTGATTTGGTGACAGAAGCTACAGGCCCCTGCCACGCAGGTGCTACACTTTGGATGTGGTTTGCGCTTCAAAGGATGTGTTCTAAATTGAGTCCCCTAAGTGATAATTGGGGAGACCGTGGGTCATTTAAAAGGCAAGCCTCCTGGGCCGTCTTTGTGTCTGCTTGGGTATTCCCCCTGGGAGAGAGTAAGGTAGCTTCCAAGGGACACTGGTTGTCCTTGCAGAGTGCATTGGTATATAAAGACCACAAACCACTCATTCTACCTTGGTTTCCTGGTTCAAGCCTGATGTGTCCTATCACATCTGTTCCCATAGGGAAGCCTGCCACTGTGATATAACATGGCCAGGGGGCCTTTGCCAGTCCTGGTGCTATGCTGTTTGGACATTAAACCCCAAAACCTGAGCTGAATAAGCCTCTGTATAAGTTAACCAGCTTTTGACATTTGCTTGTAGTCACAGAAAATAGCCTAACACACCAGGTCATCTCCAGGTTTCTTCTTGGCATGTGCTGCTGGAATGTTCTGCTTCCCACACTCACCTGTACCTCATTTGTTCCCTCTCAGTCACAGCCACCTCAGGAGAACTCCAACACCCCTGGGCCACCCAAACGCCTCCCAGGAGGCGTGGTATTAGGTACGATTTGAGACTCGCAGACCCTGCAGTCCTGGGTCTACGTTGCACGGCGTGTGTACTGTTTCCTCATAAACTGTGAAGGCCCTGAGCCCAGGATTGCGTCTGATTCATCTCCCCATATGTGCTCGGTGTAGCCTGGCACAGAGCAACGCCTCATGGTGAACACATGCCCCTGAACTTAGAGAGCAGGGATCCAATGAGCACCAGCTGACCCTCTTGTCCTGGGGCTACGTAAACCTCTAGGGAAGTGGTCAATACATGCATGCCATGCATAGTGCTCGCCTTCGAAGGTGAAGGCCAATGCTGGGCTCTCCACATCTTTCTCCTGTGTACACAGCCTTCAGGGGAGGGGCTGTGTGACTGAAGGGACTCGAATTTGGCCTCTTTGTAAATGAAGTGTTCTTTGTCTTCTGAGGGGAAAGAGAAGCCTTCTGCCGGAAGGCTTGGCTTCACGGGAGTTTCCAGACACCGTGACACTGGCCTTGCCAAGTTGCCTGGTTCTTCTAGAATCCTTGGCATTGTTTAACTCTGATTTCTGCTGAGAGAAAGGACTTAGAATGACATACTGGTTGGAACCTCGGGGCACAGTGTGAATTCAACAGCCCTCCTGAGGAAGGACTTCAGAAACTGCTGGCCCCAGCCATCCCCCTGCCTCTTGAACAGGACTGATGCGTTCAGGCAGGAAGTCCAGAGAGAGGCTTACATCTCTGCCTCCCATGCCCACTGAAGATGACTCCTGAATCCCCCCAGTCACTCTCTGTAAGATGGTGACACTGCCACTAGGTACCGCCCTAGCTGAAGCTGGCAGCTTGGGCTCGGTCTTCAACGGAGCTAAACTCTTTTATTTATTCATTTTTTAAATTTTTATTTATGTTTTGTTTGTTTTTTGCTGTACCAGGACTTGGACTCAGGACCCTGTGCTTGCCAGACAGGCACTTGCTCTATTCAGCTATCTCCCCGGCCCTGCTAAAATCTTTTATATCCTCTTCCCTGCCAAGATTGGCAAACTAGGCTGCCCAGCTTTGCCTTCTGCATCTCAGTACCTCCACTGTGGCCAGACTGGTGCTCAGCTGTGTGGTGTTAGTCATGCACATTAGACACATTTAGATGACACTGTTTAAATATTATTTCCATTAAAATAATAGCACTCATCAGCATATAAATATTAGGAATTTCAAATGGTGCTCAATGGTGAAGCTATGATGAGTGGCTAGTTGGTATTCTAGCACTCCTCTTGGCTGGGGCAGGAGGATTTTGGTGAGGTGAAAGCCAGCCTGAATGGTATAACAAGATGCTGCCTTAAAAAACAAACATTAGAGGGCTGAGGAGCTAGCTCAGAATAAGTGCTTGCCTGCAAGCACAAGGGCCTGACTTCAATCCCCAGTTCTGGGAAAAAAAAAAAATTATATTGGACCTTGCTGGACTGGCCAATGATTGTTCTTCAAGAACATCTGGGCAGAATGGTTTGCACTGTGATGTCACTAGGCTGCACTGTGACCTAGAGACTCCTGGCCCCTCTCACTCACTCAACAAACCCATGTACAGCCTGGCTGTGCTCTGTGTGGGGCCTGGCTCCTAAGAGGTCTTGAAGAGAGGGCTGTCGTCCTTTAGTCCTGGTGTGGAAAGCAGCATGAGGCTGGCTGTGGAGCTCTGTGTGAGCCTCTGTGACAGAAGAGTGAACAGCGCGGCCAGGAGATGGGCTCCAGGCTGTTCAGCTACAAGTGTGGGAGCTGGGCTGGCCAAGGAACCTGCAGCACCTGTACCCTTCCACTTCCGGTGCAGACTTCTGTGTCCCACCCACTGTCACTCAGCTTCCTGCTCCTGTTACAAATATCTGAGATACCTTAGAAGACAAGTTTATTTTGGCTCATGGGTATTATTATTATTATTATTGTTATTGTAATTGGCTTTATTGAGACAAGGCCTCTCTAGGTAGAGCAGGCCAGCCTCTTAACTCATTACACAGCCCGTATCCCCCCTGCCTCAGCCTCCCAAGTTCCGAGATAACGGCATGCGCCAGCCATCGTGCCCAGCTGCGGTGGAGTTAAGTGCGTGACTGTAGCCCTGCTGCTGTGACAGGCACATGTGGCACAGCACAGCCAATCAGCCCAGGGATGGGACATTGGGCAGAGAGGAAAAGCAGTCCCGAGCCCCATTGCTCCCCTTGTGAACAGGCCCGCCCCATGCAATTGACAGCCTTTGCCCTAGACCTCCCCTAGTGAAGGCCCACAGCCTCCCAATAGTGCCAGCTTGGGCACCAGCGTTTACCACATGAGTGTGTGGGGGTGTCTTAGTTACTTTTTACTCATTGCTAGGACAAATACCCGACACTCAAAATGAGGGAAGGAAAGGTTTATTTAGCTCACAGTTACTGGAGGTTTCAGTCCGTATTTGGCTGGCCCAAGGCTTAGTGGAACAGGGCAGAGAGCATCCAGTTCATGGCGGTGGAACAGCAACAATGTGATGACAGAGGCAACCGGCCAACCAGGGGAGCAGAGAGCAATAGCTACCATCTGTCTCTCTGTCTCTCTCTGTATAACATTCAGGCTCTCTGCCTTAGCCTATCCACCTTAGGCCACACCAATAATCCCAGCCATACTCAGACTGATAACCCCATCAGTACTAAAATACATAATCCCAGTGGATCAAGAGTCAAGTAATCCCAGCAGTACTCAGACACAGAGTCCCCTCAGTACTAAAACACATAGTCCCAGTGGATCATGTCTCAAGTCTCAAGCTCTAGAAGTCCCCGCCCCATGATTGCATGAGGCTTTTGGGGGACAACTAGACATAAACCATAACAGGGGGACACCGAGCTCCAAACAGAGCACCCACTTTGCTCTACTCCCCAAGAGATGCCTAGGAAGCTGAGCTGTCAGACTCGCCCAGTATAACAGGTGTTTAACAAATGTCTGTTGTACGCACGGATACATGAAGTCCATTTGTACTTTACTGATGTGGGCCTCCTGACTGGGTGCCCTGTGCTCCCAGAGGCCGTGGGGGCTCAGCCTGACTGCTGACTTATTTTTCTGCTAGATGTCACTCCTCCTTTGCCTCCTTCCTCTGGGACTCTGTGGGACATCGGAGAGAGGCTGAGACGCCCAAGAACCATCATAGGACAGAGGCTCGGGATGCAGGGGTCGGTGGGTGGAAGAGGAGGTTCTAGCCCTGCTTTTGCTCCTTCAAACCATGGGACGTTGGTCATGGTCCTGACCTGGTCACTGTCCGCTGTCAAAAGGGCTCTCGGCCTCCTCCTCCAAGAGCTGTATGAGACCAGAGACCGGCAGATACAGAGTCTGTGCTTCGGCCACAGCCAGGTCACTCTGACAGCACAAAACAAAGCCCCCCTTAGAGGAACAGCTGCTCCTGAGCTGGGAATGTCCCTGACATGTAAAGGAGTAATGTATTCTCTGAGATTTTATTAATTTTTGTAGTTTGGAGGTGTTAGTAGGTGATTTAAAAATTCTGCTTGCCTAAGTAGACAGCACCGGATGCCCCAATTTCCACAAATAAAACCCTTCATTTCTCCCAGGTTTGAATAGTTAAAGGCTGCCTCCCTGGAGACAGCACAGCTAATATTTTTGGTTGGTGTTAGAACTCTATTTAAGGAGTGCACCTTTTCCAGAGAAGTAAATGATGAAGGTTTTGCCCCATTAAGTGTGAGGTACCGGAGGGAAAAGAGGCTGTGCAGAAACTACCTGGGTGCGCTGTTCGCCCAAGTACGAAGTGGTTTTTTTTTTTTTGTACCTTTTTAAGTCAAAAGCAAACTTTGCTGATAAAAATCTGGTTTAAAAGTCAGCCCATGGGCAAATAAAACCCCGAGGCCGGCCCTGAGCTGACATTCACTGCAACAACGACCCAGTTTGACTTAATTGTGCATCTACTCTCTTCCTGTGCCACTGGCATCCTGTGCCCCTGGCATGGAGAACTTGCTGTTGACTGAGGACTGTGTCCAAGCTTGGCATTTATTACCTCCCTTAACTCAGCAGCCCTTGGAAGTGTAGGAGCTGTTATCATTCTGATGTTTATTGGGAGGACCCTAAGGGGCAAGAAGTTCAGTGCCACCCCCCAAGGTCGCATCCACCAGGGTGCAGCTACCGCATAGAAGCCAGGGTAGGAGCCAGGGCTGCCCTTGCCTCTCCGCAGCAGGGCTTGTGGCACTTTGAATGGACACAAGTCCAGTACTAAGCAGGAGCACTCCAGGAAGAGCCACCCCAGGAAGGGTAGATGGGCTCCACCCCGTGCTGGCCTGAGTTGAACCAGCACTACCGGAGCCAGTGGACCTGAGCACTCAGAGCTCTCCACTGCCACACCTGGGCCCCTAAATAGCAGCGCCACTTTGTGAAGGAACCTCAGTCTGGTGCTACAGTGGCGAGTTCAGGGGGAGAGGGCAGCACCCAGTGCCCTGCCAGCCCAGGCACTGTGCAGACTTGGGAAGCCATGCTAGCCCCCGAAAGTGCATGAGCAACGTCAGCTCCAGGCCTCACCTGGCCGGGAATGCATACGAGACCCCCAGAGTATGGAGAAGTGTACATTGCTGTTGTAAGCTGTGTCTCCATGGTGCCAGGCACCCAGAACCCCGGGCACTCCTCTCTGTCTCTGGCCACCCCGTCTTAGAGGTCCCACTGCCTATCTATTTCCTTCTCCCCTGTGATGTTCTCAGTGACCTTCACCTGTCACCAGAGCATGCCGTGCTGTGACTTCCCTGGCCTACATAGTTTGACCCCTTTCTCTCACTTGTCCCCTCCCCTTCCATACCCCCTGACCCTCTCAGGTCCTCAAGAGCCACTTTACATGCAAACTCACGAGCCAGTAATTCTGATGTTAGTCTAGAGCAGAAGTGCTCTTGTGGGTTCCAGCAAACACGTCAGAGGGGGTGGCACACGCTGGATCACTCACCAAGAGAAGCAGGGGAACTAGGGAGTCTCATGATCGTAAGGTGGGGAAGAAGCCAGATGCAAAAGCGTGTCCCAGGGCAGGGGGCGTAGGCAAGAGGTAGAGCATCAACTAGCAGGCGCAAAGCCCTGAGGGGAGGGGGGAGGGAGAGGGGGAGGGGGAGGAGACTGGAGATAGAGAAGAGACGGAGGGAGAGAGGAGACAGAGAATACTATGTATAGGAGGATTCTGTTGATAACTCAAATGCAGACAATCAAGGGTGATCAGAGCTGGCTGGTTTTCATTTGCTTCTTATATAGATCTGAACACGTGTGTTTATTTATTATAGATGGTTCTGATTGGTCTTTGCAGGGTGCATATTTCAGAAAGACCGTTCAACCTCCTAAGTGGCTTTTGAGACTACCTCTCCCCCACCAGGCATTCTCTACTTTCTCTTAGTCTTTCTTCTGGTTAATTTCTAGTGGTGGTTCAACCCTTCCTTCCCTAGGAACCCTTTTGCTGTTGTATCAGACAGCCTTAGCTGTGTAACAAGCATGCCCCTGTATTGGTCAGGATTTTACTTAGAGGAACAGAACAGATATAAGGAATGGATATTAACACAAAATATACAATATATAAGGAATTATAAGATTGGCTTACAATAGTCAGCCACAGAGTCAGATAAGGAAGCGTGCAGAGGGCCTCTGCACACCCCGGACTGAGGAATTTAGTCCCAAGATCTGAAACTCACTGCAGTGCTCCATGTAAGTCTCTATCCATTGGCTCATGGGTCTGCGATGGAAGACTGAAGAGTCTACGATGGATGCTGAAGAGTCTGCAATGGATGGCGAAAGATCCAAGCTGGAGGCTGAAGAGTCTACACTACAAGCCAGACGATGAAGTCCAGACTGCAGCTCTGCCCACAAAGTGGGACCTTGACTCCTTCCTCAGCCCCTTTATAAAGTCTCTGTGCTCAGTCAGTCTGACGTGGGCCCATTGTGCCCTAGGGTGAAACCAATCATACCTCATGATGGGCCCTTGATCCTGCTCTAGGGAGGAGCCAATCATATCCTAAGCAGGCCCTGATCCTGCTCCAGGGAGGAACCAATTGTACCCCAGGGTGGGATCCCAACCAACAGGGAACTGGGCACTGAGTCATCCAGCCAAGTTGACACAGTGTATGAACCTCTACAGCCCCCCCAACACATAGTGACATAAAGCAACAATCATTAATGATTCTGTGGTGGTGAATGGGTGATCCTTGGGCTACTGAGGAGGGAGCTGTGGAGTGATTTTGAGTGAGCAAGATGGGGAGGAAGGGGACCACAGCACAGCGCCCATCGGGAGTGCGTGTGTGGGAAGTGTGGTCCATGCCAGTCTGAGTTAGTGCAGGTCGTGTCACTGAATTTTATAAACGCAAAAATAAAGACGTTTGCTTTTACTGTGCAGAATGCCTGTGACAGTTACTGTGCTGGGTCCTGGGACTGAGTGGAGGCCGAGGGTGATGCAGGAGCTGAGCATGAGTTCGTTCATTCATTCATTTTTCTCAGCCACCTTGAGGACCTGCCCGTGCCGGAAATACTCTCCTCACTGGAATCCAGCGATGAGGGCCACAGACCCAAGCCCTGTCCCTGCAGAGGCTCCCGAGGTCAGACAGCTCTGCATGACAGGGACATGGGGACATATGAACCCAGGAAGATAGTGACGCTGTCGAGGGAGTGACTTGGCATCTTCCCACAGGCACACAAGTGTTTGCTGTCCAGCAGGGACACCCATGTGTAACATCCAATTCTACTAGGGAAGGAGGACAGAAAACACACTGGAAAAACTAGTGCCATTTCTGAGTGTGAGCTCTGCTGAATGATTACTGGGAGTTCCCCCCAAATCTGTACAAATCACAAGGGAACCCTGAGAAAAACTGAGTCCCAGAGAAGCTGAGTCACTTGCCCAAAGTCACACAGCAGAAGGATGATGCCCCGGACTGGTGTGTCCCTCTGCTATTTTTGTGGAGCTTGGCACGGCCTGAGCTCAGCTTGGGAGGTGCTTGGCTGCTGGGTGATAATCGAGGAGAGGCAGAATGGCGGAGGCTGACCCAAGTGAGTAGAAGCGCGGGCACAGAGCTGCCCGGTGTGAAGGCTGGTGAGCTGGGAGGGAGGGAACGCTGCAGGCCTGGTCTCGGAGCAGTGGGTCCTTGCCACGCAGTCACAGGGGATGGAAGCAGTGAGGGACTTTGGCAAACTGCCTGCCGATCTCAGCTGAGCGAAGCCCTTTTCCCACTGCCCCAGCTCCTGGAGCCCTGGGCCCACAATCAGCCAGTGTAGGTTCAAATCCCAGCCCTCCATGCACCAGCCACTGTCTCATAGCCCAGGACAGTGGCAGAGAAAGAGGATGGACACACAGACATGTATCATGTAGAGTCAGCCATGGTGCACTGAGCACCGCGGGCAGAAGTCGGGAGCCATGGGCCTGGCCGGTGGGAACCTGTTTGGGTGAAGAGCCGGTTCTGGCTCTCAGAACACAGCTGTCAGCTGCGGCCTGTGCTCATTCCCTCATCTCTCAGGTCTAGTCCACCAGTGGAGACATCCAGCCCAGGCCCCTGGGTGCCTGAGCCGGTGTCTTCCCCACAGCACCAGCGCTTCCTGGTAGAGCATGGCAGGCCTGATTTCCCGCCAAGTGCCCCTCTCCACTTCCACAACTTGCAATTTGCATGCAACAAAGGCGCTCCTTAGTTGAAAATGCATAGTCATGAAATAGCCTGGGGAAGCACAGGAGAGGAGGGGAGTCTGGGGCTGGGTGAGGGATTATCATATTTCTCAGGGAATTTTTTATCTTAGGGCTTGAGTGCCAGAACCATCTATAGCCCCGTTCCCAACCTCTGGCCTCATACAGATGCGCAGCCCCTGATTGCCAGGGGATCTCTTGGCTGGAGGCGCCCAGGCCTGTGAGTGATGGAGGTTGCCACTCAGCGGTGAAAGCGGTCACTCTGTACATCCCGGCCTGACCTGGGGGAAGGAGAGCCTGCACCCCAGGAAGGCAACCTTTCCCACTGAGGCCACACAGCTGAGCTCTGACAACATTTCTCTTAAAATTGATGCTCCTCCTAACAGGCAGTGATGGGGGAATTATTTCTTAAATGCTGCTAAACACAGTGACGGGTCCCAGGTGACGAGGCAAGGTCTTGCTAATTCTTCTCCACGATGTCCCCAGCTGCAAAGTGTTTCCGGCAGTTCCTACCTGTGAGAAGAGCGGGTTTCCTGAGGTCAGCTAACAGGCATCTGGGAACCAAGAGTTCTCTGCACATTGCCTGCCATTTCCCTTTGATTTTACACATCCGCCAGCCCTTACAACCGTTACTTTTTAAGAAAAGCAAAAATTAAATCCGTATACCTCTGGGGGGCGGAGGTCCCCGCATCTGGTCTCTTGATCGCTCTCAAACGACATCAAGCAAACGCAGGTAATGCTCTTTCAGAAGAAAAACAGAACCATGTGTGCAGGACCGGGACAGAGAGCACGCCGTCAAGCAGCTCCACAGGGGCCCGCTCGAGGGACACCGTGCCCCTTGGGAATGTGCTTCAGCCCTGAGCACTGCCTGCCACCAGTACCAGATTCTTACGAAGCCTCGGGCAGTGCCCTGCCTGCTGTCATTAACAGGCACTCAGTGGCTCAGTGCCCCCACACAGCCCTCCGGGAGCTGTGCCACTGCCCCCTCCTCACAGAGGAGAGGCTGAGCCTGCAGTGGGCAGGTGTAGCTTTTGCCTG
This sequence comes from Capromys pilorides, assembly GCA_004027915.1. NCBI lineage: Eukaryota > Metazoa > Chordata > Mammalia > Rodentia > Capromyidae > Capromys > Capromys pilorides. The sequence goes on from PVKN010007757.1 coordinate 13,021, forward strand.
CCCAGCCGCCCTTCCCACTCCGGATGAGGGTGCTCAAGTTCTTTGGGGGAATGGCCTCTTCCCCACCGTGGGCCACAGCCAGTGAAACTGTGTCCAGATGTCACCTCCTCCAGCCGAGGCAGGAATAGGGACCCGGGGAAGCCCATCAGGGGCGCTCTCTGAAGCCCGGAGATTCCACCTCGAGCAGAGAGATGGAAGCAGCAGAGATGGCAGAGGCTGAGGGTGGAGCAGGGAGCCTAGGGGCCCTCTGTGGTGTCTGCCCCTGGGCGCCCCCTTCTGTCTTCACAGATAGCTCCTCCTCTGCCTTTCACTCTGGAGCCCCTCCTGAGCCTGCCCTGCCTGCCCCATGGCTCGGTCTTGCTGTTTTCTGTTCCTTATGTTCACCCACTTGTGGCTGACACAAGAAGAGCCTGTCCAGGGCCGTCCGGTGGCTAAGGGGCACCAGGCCAAGGACCCCACCCCCAGGTTCCTAGGCTACCACCATGCCACATGGTGTGGCAGCATTGGCAGGGGCTTGGTGCTGGGGACACGTTAATGTGTGGAGCCATGTGGAGGATCTGAGCGTGGAGGACACTGGGCATTAACAGCACAGAAGCCGGGAGTGGCGTGTAGCCACGCACCCTCCTGGGCATGATTCGTGGGACGTACGTCTAAATTGTTCTGTTAGCAGCCTACTTTGCTATTCAAGACTATTCATCAAATATTTTTTAAAGCCAAAGTGGAGGTTTCCGGAACAAGCACACTCACTTACTGGTCAGTGTTGCTGAATCCACTACATCGGGACAATCTGTGGGGGAGCAGATCCCCCACACCTCCCACAGAGGCCTAGGCAGCAAGGAACACAAAGAACAGGGCTGCTGTGGGGGCTCCGAGTTGCTCTGGGGGCACTGGCTGGCTGCCCATGCAGACGAGGCAGGGAGCAGGCCGCCAGCACCTGCGGGGGCCTGAGCTCAGCGGAGTCCTGTGTCCTCTGCAGGCCCACAGGCCCCTCTGATCTGTTCTCATGCCCTGCAGTGAGAGCCCTTTGAGGGTACCCTGAGTGGGTAGAGGGTACTCCCTCTCAGCCACAGTGCAGCTGCAGCCAGTGTGACACAGAGCCAGAGCCTGCTGCTGGTCCCTGGAGCTTGCCTTCCACGTATCTTCCAAGGACTGCTGCTTCCTGTTTGCCCAGAAATCATGCCAGACCCTCCACTTGTGTACTGGAGTCCTGGCCGAGATGCGCAGATGGCCTCGGAATCCCGGGTGCCCTCGTACCACCCTCGCTGCTGTCAGAAGCACACCCTCTGCGGGGGGAGGGGGAGGGGGGAGCATAATTGTAATAACCATAACTGCAGCCAATTTTCAGTAATTGGTGGCATTTGCCAGGGAATTCCTGCTTGTCACAGCTGCTTTGATCTCCACTGGTCTCTGTGAGACACAAAATACTGTTGTCCTCTTCAATTACTCCAAGGGACGAGTGGCCTTGACCTTGCCACCATGTGCCCTCCACAGGCCATGGGAGGAGACTGCGCCCTGGGAAAGGGGTGTCGCAGGCCACTCCTGGGCAGGGGCTTCTGCGAAGTCCACTGCAGGTGACAAGGACTCCAGAACCCAGGGTGGGGTGCATGAGCAGGGTTGACCAGCGCCGGGCTCCACATGCCTCCCTCTCTGTTCCAGCCCTCTGTCTGCCGAGACATGCTGCCATCTCCACTTCACAGAGTGGGAAACTGAGGGCCAGACGAAGTCACCTCGCAGGGACAGACACGGCCTGGGCAGCAGGGTGATGTCAGCCCTGGGCTTGCTGGTCTGGGTTCAACATCCACACGAGTCCCCTGCAGTCTGTACCTGAGATGCAAGATCAGCTCTGTACTCCTGAATCTGCGATGTATTTCTTCTTCAGCTGTGGTCTCACCTAAGTGAGAGGACTCAATGTGCTCACTACACACTAAGTTCTCCTGCGTTGAGATCTCCCAGGCCCCGGCACCTGCTTGACAGCTCAGAGTGCTCGTGTGCCCACACCGACCTCCTCACCTTCCTGGGGACCCAGCACCCCCGAGTCCTCTGGGTCTCAAAATGGTAGGCTCAGTTCTCCTCCCATACTACTGGGAGCCCCCATTGGTTTGACCTAAAGTTACCCCATAATGCATCCGTGTCTCTCTGGAGTCCGGGCACCACCACCCCAGCTCCATACAGTGAAGATGGCGCTGCTTTCTTTGCAGCCCTCTGTGGGCTCCTCCTCGCTCAGCTGGGGAGACTCACTGAGGTCACAGCCATAGGCCCATCATCCAGGCCAGCACGTGGCTGTGTGGAGGGATAGACCCATGTGCACTGCAGGGATTTATTCTAATGGGGGAGGGATGTCCCAGAAAAAGCGCCCTCAAAGCGCTAGGCTTTGAACCCGTGTCTGTTCCTGGCATCATCTCTGGCTGCATAGGTCATGCTGTCACAACTCACTGGCAAGCTGCCTACAGGGGTGACACCCTCAGGGTCTGCCCCAGCTCTGGGCACCAGCACATTCATCCTCCAAGCCAGTGTGGGCCCTGGGTACCTGTCCTCAAGGGCAGCAGCTGATGGGCAACAGGGCAAGTCAGAGGGCCCGTGGAGCAGCACCAGGCCAGGTTATTAGGGAACAAGAAAGCACCATACCAGCCTCTTCTTTTACCAACACGAGCTCCAAAGATGCCGATCCCATGTAACACAGCCCGATCTAAGCGAGGCCCCTCACCTGCTGCGGAGGGTCCGCTCCAGCAGCACCACTCAGTCCACCTTCTGGGCTCCAGGACCCCAGCGGGTCTCTAGATGATCTTATTCCCCCTACAGAGCCCCGAAGGTCAACACTGCATCCCTCCCTCCTCACCCAGGTTGGGGAGGCCTCATGCCCCCAGTGCCACAGCCAGCTAAAGGCAGAGTTAAGCCTGGAACCAGGTCCACCTGCCACCCAGGTGCCCCGTGCTTAGAGCCACCGAGCCACCAGCCTGGGGGACTTGTTGGCAGATTTCTTGCACTCTGAGCTGTCCCTAGTCATGGCTCTTATGTCCCAGGCAGTGAGCCTGCACTGCTGGAGGCCTGGGTTGGTCCTGCCTCCACCTCCCAAGGCTGTGCACAGCACCTTTGGGGCAAGTGTGCTGGGCACAAAGCCAGGGACCTTTGCTCTGCATTTGGAAAGTTGTTCGATGAGGAACTTATGCATCTTCCTTGTCCTCTTGCCAAAGTCTCCTGTATGCACAGCTCTGGGAACGACTCTGTTTTCTCGTTGGAGCCACGGTGATTTTTATTTTCTTCCGTCTGCATTGTCTCTAACTATTCCTATGGCCATTTCCTCCTTCCCTTTTAAAAACTTACACACCTTCATAACTGTGTCTCCACCTGTGTTTATGGGTGTGCGTAGGTGCGATTCTCCCTCTCTTCTTTACGCAGTTCAACAGAGAGGCTGGGGTCTGAAGCCACAAGGTAAGATTATCTTTCTTATCTACCTAAGAGCTGGAAAATAGCTCATGGCATGGGGGGCAGGATAATGAGAAGCTTCCACAAAATCTAACTCCAGAGCCAGCCAGGCTGGACCTGGTTCCCCAGCTCCAGGACCCCCTGCCCCGTACCCTGGGTGAGAGGACAGTGTTACAGTGGCTTCCAGACCAGACAGACAGGGCTCTAGTCCTAGCTCTGCCTGAGCGAGCCCTTGGGCAGGCATTTCAACCACCAACTGCTTGAAGTTCCCTAGGTAAACAATGATGATGGTGATGTTTACCTGGCAGGTCCTGGAGGGCTGACATCATAAATTCCGCAAGGGCTGGGCACAGCGTGGTCACTTGGGTGGAACCCAATGCTTTCTGTGGGCTGTGGTCAGACTGGCACAACCTGGCATGTGGGTGTAGCTGGGCAGCTCACAATACTGCCTTGACCAGCAGCTGTTTCCTGCTTGGAGTGCGTCTTCTCTTCAAGATCTCAGAGAGAGATCCAGGCAAGGCCACATGAGAACAGGAGCCACTGTACCACAGTGCCACAGCCAGCTAAAAGCAGAGCTAAGACTGGAACTAGGTCCACCTGCCACCCAGGTGCCACATGCTTAGAGCCACCGAGCCACCAGCCTGGGGGAGCTGCTCCTGCTTCTTTGTGGTCAGGATGCCAGGGCTTTCTCAGGGGCTGGCGTGACAGCTTGTGGATTTTCCAGGTTCTCTGATTCAGATTTTTCCTGTCGCAGCCTAATGGCTGATCCTTTGTCCATCCATGCCACACACACCTTGGCAAGTAGGGCAAAGGACCTGGCTTTCGAGATGATTTCTCCATGTGCTAAAAAGCGTGTAGCGAGGAGGAGGGAGCGGGCCCAGGTGGGGCTGTGCAATCGGTAAACACGCATGCCTGGAGAGCTGACAGTGCCTTAGGGAAGGCTGACGAAGCAAACGAGCAGCTCAATGCTGTGCAGCAGTAAGCCAAGTGGAGAAATACAGAGCAGGGCAAGAGAAAGGAGTTAGAGAGAGAGGGCAAAGTCTTCAAGCGATTGCAAAGGGCTCTCTGAAGAAGGGACATTTCAATCAAGGCTTATGTGAGGAAGTGAATCATGTGAGTATTTGGAGGTCAAGCTTTTCTGGCAGAAGGAACAGCAAATTATACCCAAGGTGGTGTAATAGTTGGCAACGCTGCATAACAAACACCCCCAAAGTCAGTGGTTTAAGGTAACTATTTAGTCTTGATTATGCCTCTATAGGTCTATCAGATGGGTGAATGGCACAGCGTAGGCTTAGCTGGACTGGCTTTTAGCTGCTTCTGTGTGTCTCACCCTATAGATCAGCTGGCTAGGGAGGATGTGTTCTCAAGTTGGAGGCAGGAGTGTGGCAGGACAAGCAGAGAGTGGAGACACTTTGGAGACGAGTCTGAACTTAGCTTCCATTGGAAAACCCCACCACAAGGCCATGCTCAGCACCAGGGGGCCAAGATTGTGCACTCTCCCGGGGAAGAAGGGCTGGGAGCTTGTGTTGCAGCAGCTCTGTGAGGGATGCAGGCAGCAGATGAGGTCAGGGCCTGGGTGGGCTGCATCCTCCACATTCTCCACAAGGATCTGGACTCCTCTGTCATGGGAAACCCTGGAGATGGGATTTTTTTCCCTCTAAATTCTAATCGAAGCCTGGCGCACATCATGAAGTGTACAGACGCCCTTTGAGCCTGAGTGGTTCCCACTCTCGACGGCTCCATCACCTGCGTCCAGCTTCTGCACTGTGCGAAGTCAGCTTGCACCCAGCCCTTCTGAACAGGGCTCTTTCCAGGGGTGGTGACCTGTTGGCAGGCCAATGCTGTCCTGGATGCCAGGTGTGGCGTCAGCAGCAAGCGCAGCTCCCAGGCAGCCCTGCAAGGGTCATGAGGGGAAGCAGCCAACACGCTGCTGCTCAGCTGGGGTTGGGTACGCTAGGCACATTTTCAACTCGTGACATTCTCAGTCTGTGGAGGGTCGATGGAGCTGTGCCTCCACCATGGTAAGCTGAGGCATTGATAGAGGTTTTACAGAAGAAAAAGTTAGTTTGGCTTGATTTGGGACTTTATTATAAATGAAATCAAACATTATGTATTTCTTTCTGTTTTCTTTTGACTAACTTTATTTCTGTGAGTTTCATCTCTGTCCCTTCATGTAGCAGTTATGTTACCCTGTCACCCTAAAAATGTATTTCACAGCCGGGCATAGTGGCACACACCTGTAATCCCAGCACTTGGGAGGCTGAGGCAGGAGGATCAGTGCAAGTCCGAGACTAGCCTGGGCTACAAAAGTGAGCTCAAGGCCAGCCTGAACTGCATAGCAAGACTCTGTCTCAAAAAGACTAAGAATAAAAATGTATTTCACTCTATAACTATGCCTTGAGGTATGCATTTGGACATTGGAATATCCAGTTTGTGGTTCTTCAAAATAATCCTGCTGGGGCCAGGTGTGGTGACGCACACCTATAATGCCAGAGAGGCTGAGGCAGAGGGATCTCGGCAAGCCCAAGACCAGCCTGAATTACACATGAGACCCTGCCTCAAAAAGGTAAAAGAAAAAAATTGCTGCTGATTTTACTTGTAATAACAGCACTCACGAGCTTGAGGCAAGAGGAGAACAGCCTAGGCTGTGTGATAAGGCCCAGTCTGAAACACCAACAATCCTCAAACAAAATAATAATCCTGTTAAAAATATTTTCTTCATTTTTAAATGCACTAACCTAAGTATTTTGGTTGCACGTATGTGTGTATATGTTCATAGGACGCATGTAGAGTCAGCTGGCTTTGTTTATTATTTGGCCATATCTACTAGACTTCTCAAAAAAAGAGAAAAATATATAGAAAGAAGTACATAGGTAGATATATATATATACATAGCTTTTGTTTGTTTGTTTGTTTGTTTATTTGTTTTTTGTCTTTTTGAGACAAGGTCTTGCTCTGTCCCCCGGGCTGGCCTTGAGCTCACTTTGCAGCCCAGGCTGGTCTCTAAAAGCCTCCTGCGGTCATAGGTGGAGCTTTTTCAGAGGATGCTGGATCTAAAATGTGTGATGCTGGGGCTAAGGGTGTGTGATTGCTCATCAGCCCACGGGTCGCTTTGACACCACCCAATCCCAGCAGTCTGGATAAAATAGAAGAGCAGAAAGACCCGGCCAAGCCCACGTGCTGCTTTTGCTGTCTTCCGCCGCAGCCGCGCCCTGTGGCCCCTGTGCCATGCGCCATCCTGCCTCGGAGCCGGCCAGTGATGTACTAAAACCTCTGCAAGCTGCGAGCTAAATACGCCTTTCCTCCCTTACCTTTGGTCGCCAGGTATTTCGTCTCAGCAATGATAAAGGTAACTAAGATGTGCACCGATAAAATCAGTTTTTAAGAAGTCAAACAAATTATTTAATTCATTTATTTATGTGCTCACTGTTTGCATGTTTATTGAAACAGGTTCTCATTATGGAGCTCAGACTGGCCTTGAACATGAAGCATTCCTCCTGTCTCAGCCTCCTGAGCGCTGGGATTACAGGTGTGTACCACCATGCCTGGCAAAAGTTTTTACTAAAGTAAAACTGCTATTCAGTTTATCAGTCTTATAAAAATAGTACTTTATTTATTCAGTTAAATAAATCTTTATTTTTTAAATAAATCTTAAGGATCATAAAGCTGTTCTCCTTGTTTTCTTCTACAAGCTCTATTTCATTTTCAACTTTTCATTACTTACATGGGTAATATGTAGTAGGCTCTTACACATCACTACAAAGGCACAAGAAAAAAGGCATGGGGAATCATTGGTTAAGGGGTGCAAGGTTCCAGGTGGACAAGAAGAATGAGGGAGATGTTTTTATACATCAGGGTGACTGGTGAATCATAATGTACCAGGTTGGGTGTGATGGTGCAAACCCGTAATCCAGCACTGGAGAGGCTCGAAACAGGAGGATCACTATGGGTCTGAACTGCTAGTGCAACCCTGTACCAAACACATTAAAAAAAAACCAACCCCACAGATATTCTGAAAGCATTGCTGTGGAATCTGCTAAGAGCGGAGGCAAGGACACTGTCGGGTGATTTTGGCTGTGCTGGGGGAGGCCATGGGGCCAGCGCAAGTGTGAGTAGGCGTGGAGCCGCAGGAGCCAAGGTTCACGGCTTGGGATTTCCCAGAGGACACCGGCAGTTGCCTTGGTGGCTCTGCAGAGAGGTAAGTATGGAGGTCATCAGTGTATAAATGACGTTCAATGCCTTGGGAATGGACAGGGCCTTTTAGGGAGGGGAGCGAGGGAAGGGAAGGGCAGCGAAGGGGGAAGGAAGAGGAGATAAGATGAGAAAATAGGCAAGGAGCAGCCCGGAAGGCTTCATGTCCCCATGAGGTGGTGAGAGGAAGTCATCGGCGTGTTTTGAGAGCCCGGAAACGGCAGCCAGCTGAGCTGAACGCCACAGGAAGATGAGGATGAGCGCCAGCCTCCGACTCTGTCAGACCCAAGGCTGAAAACCGTGAGCTCTCAGGAGCTGGGCCCGCGAAGGGAGTGTGATGACGTCACGCCGACGACGTCACGCCGACGACGTAGGGTGAGTTCACCTAGGGACCTCACCTCTGCTCCTAGCCCACTAAAGAGGGATGAGGATCGACGGCTGCACTAAGGTGGGAAAGGACAGGTGTACAAGGACCACGCCCCGACGTTGGGCCTGGAATTGTTGGCGGGAAGAGCAGCCCCAGGCAGCGTTTATTTCCTTGCCGGAATAACGACGTTCACTGCAGGTTTGCAGTGCACCAGGCCCTTCACTGAACAGAAGGACGCTTCCTGCTGCCGTATGCAGGTAGAGCTGTCTCGCTCTTGGGGTTTCCAAGGCCCGGAGCAGGCCCGGAGCGAGGCCTAGCCGCTGGAGAGGGCTTGCAAAGCGGGGAAGCTGGCTCAGGGGCCTCTGCCTGATCCGCACAGCGCACTACCGCGGGGAACAGTCCAGGGGCCAGAAGGCGAAGGTCCTGAGGGCGAAGCTTTCCTCTGGGATGTGTGTTTTCTCTCGTTCAGGGACACAGTGGGTTGGTTTGACGCTTGAAAAAAATCTCAAGGACTTCAAGAGGCTGCTTGAAGCGGCCTTGGCATCAGAAGAGAAGCAGAGTAACCGTACTGCGGTGACAGCGGGACAAGAGGCAGAGCAGTTCCCAAGGACCGAGAACACCTGGCCCTGTCCTTCCTACATCAGGCGCAGGCCAAGGAGGGTGAGCTAGTTGAAGGCTGAACACAGCTCAGGAGTTTTGATTTTTACGCTGAATGAAGGTCCTGTTTACTAAAATGAGATCAGAGGGCCCCTGTGACCCTAGGACTATTGATAGCAGAAGCAGCTACGCAAAAGGCAAGGTCTGCTCGTGAGGCAGGGTGGTCTTCAAGGGCTCCCCGTGGGAGGTGGGAAGCTGGAGGCCCGGCAGGCAGACAGACGCAGTTAAGGGGTCCTCCCAGCGTGGTGTGAGGGCTCCCACTGGGCGCTCTCATGGGTATTTGCATGACCCTGGGGGGCATCAGGTGCTGAGACCTTGCATTTGGGGTGGAGCTCGCAGGAGGGACTTGGGAGGTTCAAAGGACCAGGAAATGGCTCTGGGCCTCAGAAGAGAGCCTGAAGGAGGACACCCATACCTCTAATTACCAAAAGCAGCAAAGTTCACGCCTGGTGGGAGGGAAAGCCAAACTACTGTGAGCATGGTGAGCTCGGGAGCCAAGGGGAAGGAGGTGTCTAGGGATGCGCATGCAAGAGGATCTGGGGGCGGGGAGGAGGGCAACAGCGCAATCACAGCTGCCAGCACGCCTCACGCAGGCCCAGAGGTGGGGCCTGGGCCCTCCCTGCACAGCTGCCTGCTGCTCCTTCTGTCTCCCATGATGCCCTAGGAGACACCCCTCAACCGTACAGCCCACCAGTGTCCCAAGGGTCTAGGAAGGAGGCCAAAGGCCCCGGCCTAAGAGCTCAGCAGGCCCCACGGGGCTCCGGGGTCCTTAACAGCAGATAGAGTGCTCTGTCAGTGTGCGCCCTTAGCCTTGACTCCAGGAAGCAGCCTATAGGCTCCAAGAGCCCTTATTTGTTTCACGTTTTACCGGCCTTACCTGGCTCCAGAGATCTTTACAAGTAACAATTTTATAGCTGAAAAACGAAACAAAAACTGAGCTAAGCCACCTGCGTCCTTTTGCCCACCAGAGGAGGGCGAGGATCCAGGAAGGACTTGAGGGCCAGCTGTGCTAATTGCTTCCGCCTTGTTCGAGCTACCACCTCCCTCTGGGGTCAGCCTTTCCTTCTGCAAAATGGGTTCGCAGTGCTTACATGGAGGTCTCACGGGTGACTATGAAGATCTGATGAGACCAGGACTGAAACCTGGTGGGTGGAGCACTTGCAGAAATAAAGCCCTAGGAATGGCTCTGGCCCTAGCAGGGAGCTGCTACGTGCCCACGGTGCTCCTTGGGCTGGCAGGAATGGATTACACACCGGATGTGGCTGCAGCCAGATGAGAGCCGGGAGGCGCAGGGACCCCACGGCCCACAGGCTGGGAGGCTCTTGGTGAGATGCTCCGCAAGAACCAGCTCCCACAGGCATGTGTTTCCCTGCTAGCTGACACTGCTTTGAAAATTTTTATCACTTATAAAGTCTTTTTGTTTAAAAAAAAATAGTAACTTTCTAAATTGTATCCTGCATGGCTCTCTCCCCGAATAAAAGTTTGTATATAAACTTGGCTTCCAGTACACACACACTGCCTTGAAATAATGTCAACAGGTCTGATTTCTCCATAGCAGCAACTTCAGAGCCATGAGCTCTGTTCCTCTCTGAGGATGCGAGGGCCAAGTTTAATAAGGGACACAAAGCATCACGTTTCATTAACTTAATTAGTGGAATCGCTGTCGTAGCCCTCTTATCTAGCACAGTGCCTGAAGTCTAGAAGATGTTCCATAAGCCTTTGTGAGTTGATGCAGGCGTAAACATATATTAGGCTGTTTAAAGTCAGAAAAGATAGCAATGAATCACAGCGTTTGTTTACTAGATTTCCTCAGGAGACTGGCAGAGAGCCCAGCCCCAGAGGTCCTGTTTGATCTTTAGCCAGTTTCGTAGGTTGCACTTCTCAAGTAATGGATGTGCTCCATCTGCGTTGGCAAATTTATTGCATAGAGCTATTGATTATTAATGTCTGCAGCATCTGTGAAACGTTCCCTTTTCCATTCCTGGACTGATAAACTACATATTGTTTGGTCTTTAATCAGTTTAACTGGACGTTTATGTTTCACTAATCTTTTCAAATTAACAGCTTTAAGCCTTATTCCTTATTGATTTTGCTATTTATTTAGTTTTATCTTCCTTCAGTACCGGGGATCGAACCCAGGACTTGCACTGAGCTTCAGCTACAGCTCTTTTTCATTTTGAGATAAGATCTCACTGAATTGCCAAGCTGACCAAGCTGGACTTGAACTTGGAATCCTCCTGTCTCGGCTTCCCGGAGTACTGGGGTCATAGCACCACGCTCAGTGACTTTTCTTTCTAGTCCACTGATTTCTTTAGGTATGTTTTATAACTCTAACTTCTTTCCCTTTTGACACATTAACTGTCTCTATGTGTCTTAATTTTAGTAATGACTTTAGGTATTGTAATAATTGTAATCCTAGCTTACCTCAGTTTACCTCGAATTAGTATAACCAGGCAAAATGGAAGAACTATAGTGGCCTAAATCCATTTATTCCTCTCTTCCTTTGGCATCTTCTTGGCATATATTTTATTTATATATAATTTAGAAACTCTACAATGTTTAAAAATGATTTGCCTGGGCCAGGCATTTAGCTCAGTGGTGCATCTCCAGTCCGGCAAGTGTGAGGTCCTGAGTTTGACTTCCAGTGCCTCCCCGCCTCCCCAAACAGCTTTGCTTTCAGTGGCTGTCTCTTAAAGATATTCATAGAACTCATCATTCCCGTTTCCCCAGCAGCTAACATCTCCAGGCTCTTCTTTCCTTCCTTGAGATCAACATATCCCTTCAGCATCTTAAAAAATATTTCTTGTCCTGCAGATCTGCTGACAGTAAATTCTCTGTCTGAAAATGTCTTCATTTCTTGCGTTGTCAAAGTTCATATTGACAGGTATGGAATGTGGGGTGGATAGATTTTTTTCTTCTAACATTTTTAAAGATGCACAGCTGTGGACCACGTATCAACATTTGGGTCAGCAATGGGCCACGTAGACCCTAGTAGTCTGCAAGATTGCATTGCTCAGTGACACCTTAACAATCTTGGTCTGTCTAGGTACTGTCTATGATGGTAGCATGGTGACAAAACTGTCCAGTGGCACATGTAATTCCACTGTTTCCTGCTATCCTCTCTTTGTGTTAAGGAGGAAGCTAGCCATCTGTAGATTGTATATTGATTTTATTCTGGATAATTTTGTATATATATATAGTATGTATGTGTGCTTATGCATGTGTGCATGTGTGTGTACATGCATGTATGTGTGTATGCACGTGTCTGGGTCTCTGGAGATGGAACCAGGCCTCTGCCATGCCAGGCAAGGGCTGCATCACTGAGCCGCACCTGGAGCCCTCTGGATGCGTGTAGTGTGTCCTCTTGATATCTTTCTTTCTTTTTCTTTCTTTTTTTTTTTTTGGCACCTGATTAGGATGCAGCATTCCTTATATTTTAATACAGCAGTTTACACTGTGGAAGACGACAGTCTTTGACATTCGGTGAAGGCTGGGGCCTCTGTTTCCCCCTCCCCCGAGTGCTTTCTGTCTCCTCACTGTCTCCTTCCTTGAGGACTCTGGTTGAAGTGGATATCATTCCACTAATTACTGAGGTTTCCTTCATTTCTTTCAATATTATCTGCTCAATTTGAATCCATTCTGCTGTTTTCAAATTCACTGATCACTTCCGCCACCCCTTGCCTATTTTTTTTATTGGCCCTAGGTCTTTTCTTTTATTACTTTTAATAAGAAATTACAATGTGACAGTTTCAAAACATGTTAGTAGTACATTCACAATAATTGATACAATGCATATTGTTATCCTTGTTGTAGTTATACAGGGCACAGGGTGTAGACATGATAAATTTTCTAATGGTTATTGGTACAATAGATTTCTTCTCTTTGATCTAAGAGAAGGTAGTTGTATACATAGTCAAATGTTCCATAATTGCAGTGTGTTACTGGCAAAACCGGCAATGTTGGAAGTTGTTGATTTGAGCCTTTTAAAGCTCAACATACTCTACTACCCTTACGTTTCATGTGTCAAGTTTAAACTTTTCTGCTGGGTGGTTAAGGGCAAGTTAAAGCAAGACCTGTATAATAAAACCTGTATCTCTCAAGGTCAGTCAAATCCCCTCAGGATTTACTTTGGAACCATGTACAGTGCTTTGTAGAACTGTTGTCAGTGTCAACCATCTGGACGAGTCATGGCTGTTGCTTGACCAGTTTGCTCTCTGTGAGAGCCCAGGAGAATGTTTTCTCTCTGGGTGACTCTCCTTAGGCACACTATACACCTTCAGTCCTTTTCCTCTGTGGTCCCTTAATCTCCTTGAACATAAAGTTTGGGAAACCACTGTGTTATAGGATATTACAGCACAGGTTCTGTTCTGTCCTGAATCCTCACTGACCTTGAAGGGCTAGGGCCAAAATATTGGCTATCCTTGTAGCCCTTTTTTTTTTTTTTTTTTTTTCCCTCCA